>QKQZ01033457.1:0-27723 GCA_003595255.1 Solenopsis fugax
ATATATATGAATATATAAAAAGCTACGTGATGTTCCTCCACTTCTTTAAATTGGAGAACCTGCTTAAATTACGAAAGATATTAAAAGATGTAGGTTGATATATATTTTATTTATACAAAAAGAATGTAAAAACGCGTAAATTAATCGTTTGTTCACTCTTAATGCAACTTTTTTTATTTTTCGTAAAATCGCCTCAATTTTCGTGCATCGTCGAATCGTCTAGTTCCATTGCTAAACTCACATGAATACATATTATTCCATTAATTGCATCATTAAAGAGAATTGTCTTCAACGAGAATCGACCGCAGAGCTTAATGTGGATTTTATGTGTCTTTAACGGGATCGGATTTGTAATCGCGTTTATCACGATTAAATCATGCATGCTACGCAGCCACGAATAGGAAAACACGGCTGATCCGTCGTGTATATTTTCGTCTAATAATTCAGCATCGACAGACGTTATATCGAGCCAATGGATAGTGTGCCACGGAAAAAACAAGTGCGAAAAAAGTTGGAGAGTGAGAAAGAGAGAGAGAGAGAGAGAGAGAGAGAGAAAGAGAAAATATTTAAAAAAAAAAATAGAAAGACAGAAAGACGAAGCGTGTACGCGTACGCAGATATCGAGAATTTATCCTGGTGAATCGTACGAGGAAGGACGAGTTGGATGTCATGGCTGTATGAATATGAATAAATATGGAAAATGGACTTAAGTCGGCTAAACCCGCTGGCCCATATTCGGTCGGTCAATCGCTACCGGTTTTTTCGCACGCGACTTTTATTCCCTTCTGCTTTTATTTTTTTTCCCCCCCAACGCAGATTGGACGCACGGTGCGCGATTTATACACCTCTGTGCACTCTTGTAAGCGCGTTCTGTGCAGCGCGCGTTGAATGTGCTTACGCTAACACCGTTTTTTTTTTCGCGGGAAGGAAGGGAAATTGTTTAATTGAGCCTTTTGCAGCTTACACAGCCGTTAAAATACACGTACGTATTTATTTTTTCTTTGTGGCATTTAAACGTGCAATTTTACCAGATCATCGTTATTGCATGCAAAAATGACTCGTGACAAATTCAAATTATTTCAATAAATAAAAGAGATTTTCCCCAAAAAAGACCCTCGCGCTCGCATATTTATATCGAGGGACGCTCGGATTTATTATTCGGAGGGTTGGTTGTGTTCGCACAAATGAATTAGACAATAAACGCGTAAAGCATGTTTATGAAAAATTTAAATGGGCTACGAAATTTGTATTTGGCCACGCCTTACGGTTTAATATTAATTTCGCTTCGCTCCCTCGCTTGTACGGATGAATGTAAATAAAACTTTTAGTATACTAGACAGCGACGCAAATGAAGTTACAGAGTTGTTAGAATTAGTTTAAAAAAATAGAGAGAGAGAGAGAGAGAGAGAGAGAGAGAAGGCAGATATTTGCAAAGAAAAAGGTATTTCATTATTGAGTTACACTCAGATATTACGTCGCTCGCCGATTTTCTCGAGCGAATAAACGAATTAATAAAGCGAATCATTAAAATCAAAGGGAAAAAAATTAACCGCCATTAACAGCAAAGAGCGAAGACTGACAAAACGCATTTTCCTTCGTTTGCTGTTATTAATATCCCTATCACTATTATATTTATTATTACTACGAGAACGGTTTCTTTAGAACCTCTTCTTGAGGAGTCACCTCGATGATTATAGCCACGAGGGATTAGAAAGGCGAGAAGAACCATAAATACTGTTTTTATTCATTGAAAACGAATATTTAAACGAAGCGATATCTGACGAGCAGCGCAAGAGCATCTTTTATAAAAGTCATAACACTGCAGTTTTAATTTCTCAGCCCAGTTATGGTTCTAAACATTGGGCGCAATTTCGTGGGGTAAGTTCGTTAATTTATTAGGTCCGCTGTAGGAGTCTAGGACGACTTCACATTTCAAAGAAAGCCCGCACCATTGTGGATCCGGCCCACTTTTCTCTCGAACCCTCTTCTTTTTCCTTTTTAATTTTTGCTAAGACTCCCCGTGTTCCACCATTCACAGTCGAGATACGGAACCCTGAAATTGTCCGTTCCGTATAATGCAACGTTCGGTCTCGCGAAATATTTTACAAAGCGACGCGCGACGCGTCATCATTCGCGGGTGGCCGCTCGGCTCATTTCCTCTACCTCACGCCTGCCGCGTACGAGTATGCGCTTTCTTTGCGCGACGCGAGAGAAGTCCCTCGCGCTCAGTCGTCTTGGGAAATTTCTCTTCGGCGTTGAAAACTCGAGAGACCCTCCTCTCACCCATCGCCGCAGCCGCGCGCGGAAGCTGCACTTTTTGGCGCTCTCGCGTAACGCGTCCGAGAGTCGGTAGATAGAATATCGATCGGTCGCTCTCTAATGGTAGAGCACCATTTATATCTTCGTCCCGGTAAAAAGTAATGTCGCCGCGTTATTGATCTCCTCAGAAAAGAAAGCTTCCTCTCTCTCTTTCTCCTTCTCTCCCTGTCCCGCAGCTTCCTCCTTCCCATGTCCGCGTCCCATCGTTTATTACTATCGTAGAAACCGGAGCTTTTGTCCCTGCGCGTGTCCGCATACGTGCGATAACGCGCGACGGCCGTCATTTCGCGATTCTTTGTGGACCGGGAAAACGTCTGTCACGATTACCGTAAGTCGCAGCGAAATTACGAAATCCGTTACTCATCTTTCAGATAACGACAAGAAGTGATTTTTAGCGCCGTCTCGTTATCTCTCGATTTTTTTATCTCATCTCAAAATCAAAATCAAATCATCCAGATTTATGTAGAAGACATTTGCCTAATTAAACATAAATATTTAATCAAAAATTTTGTAACATCTGCCTGACGAGGTAGCTCTTCGCCTCAACATCAGCGGCTTCTCTGCATGTAACTGATACTGAAGATGGCTCGAAGGATGAGCCGAAACGTCTAGTTATTTAATTATTAAAGTCTTATGTGACAGGTTAACTTTGTTGTTATTATTTTTTGCGCACCGTCGACCGCGCTGTACTCGTACTTGCCGTTTTTATCGTTGTTAATTTGATAAATATTTAAGTTATTTTTGTTATTTATATTTTCCATTTGGTATTGTGATTTGTACACAAATGAACATTGGAAATAGTAGCTTAATGTTTTAAGTACCTATACATAATGTTTAACCCTTCTCGTCAATAACAAATTAATTTATTATAAGCCTTTTTTGCAACAAAACATCCGGTCGCCCTAATCGTATTCTATATCGTACTGAAAGTATCGAATTTATAAATTAAAATGATTAAAAATATCACGAATCATTAACTAATACTTATTTTATTAATAATTTATTAAAAACAGGATTAAATTTAATAAACAATAATGAAAAGGTAAAAACATTGAAATAAAACTGGTTTGAATTTATTTTTGCAAATCGGCTTTCATATCGTTTAAGTTTTACAATATCTTTTATTGTAATAAAATTCATGGTGATAAAGTTTAGCAAACTTGATTGATTTTACAAAAATATAAAAATTTAATGTAAAATTGCATTTTCACATTATTATCAGTTATCAAATAAATTGATCAAAAATTAACCTGTTGTACCTAATTTTTTAAAGGATTATTAGCATGCACAAAAGAAAACGTAATCTCTTTAATTTTTGTCTATATTGCTATATATGTAATTTTTTATTTATTTCATATTTTTATCATTAAATGTTATTTATATGAAATAAAAATATAAAATATTGATGAGATACAATTTATTGGTAATCGGTACGCATTTAGCATTTCTCTTACAATCGTTTTTCCCCATTATTTTGGCAATATTGCGATATTTCTTTTTTCATATTACATATATTGTTTAGATAGAGTAAAAATATTGCGCACTGGAAGGTTAAAAAGTCAATTGACCGCGTTTTTCTTTTCGGTATCTTTTTTTTCTTTTGTTCGGCAGTCAGCGATCGACAAACCTGCGCTGCCATTGGCCGCAAAATCCTACACGCTCGTTGATCAATTCCCAGGGGAATACACGCCGCTAAAATCCTACAACGCTATCACACGCGACGTTTACTTGGCCGGACCAATCTCGCGACTTAGAAAAGCTGCTGCATCCCCTCGAGCGTCGATAATAAACGAGATGACGTCAGTTCCCACCGTAAAATCAATAAATATCAAATCGCACGTGAAGCTGCGCCAATTGCGGCGCAATCGGGACGGTTAATATTTCTGGAGAAAGAAAAAGAGAGAAAAAGAGAGAGAGAGAGAGCGACGGGAAGAGAAGCGAGTTCTATTACTCACGGATGTCAACGAAATTTCACGAGCGTGATTTTTGATGCCACCGGATTTTCGAGTACGCAAGAATTATTCAACCTCGCAATCGAGATTCCCGACAATCGTTATAGATTTCCATGTCTTTTACAAAATTTCACACGAATTCCCGACGATCGCACGAAGAGTATTAGGTCGTTCCGATGTACGCTATAAAGCATTTCGAATACTTTAAATAACGCATATTGTGTAATGGTGCATAATCCATTTCTTTTTGCATCTATAAATTTACGAAGATTTTTTTTCAATTTTTTCCACTCGTCAGAAATTATATATGTATGAGAGATATAAAAATTGAAAAATATCTTTTCACCTTACATTTAAATTTCGTTTTATATTTATTTCATTTCTACGTTTAAGTCTCTTCCCAAATATTAAATTACACTTGTCATTTAATTTAATCTTATATGTTTACTTCTATATTTAATCGCTATAAATTTAATTTTTATTTCGTTCTCATACGTATCAATCCATCTGGATTTAATTCGGAGCATTTAACTCGCAAATCGAATCGTCGGGAATTTTCCGCTAAAGACGCGTCACCCTTCAACGGACCAAGACCCGAAGATTGAAACGCCGCACGAAAGGGTTAACTGCTGTTTACGTCGGCGGTTTACGTACGCGGTGTATTCGCGAAGTTTCGCGATGCTCGCTTGCTCGGTCTCGCTCTCTCGAGTCGTCGGATGCTACATGACTCCGAGAGATGCCGGGCCGAGATAGATTATCGTCGTGATTAGATCTTAATTCGATTCATTTGTCTAACTCTCGCCGACGCCACGACGCCGAGAGCGAGAGCGCTGGAGAAGGTGAAAGAGAGAGAGAGAGAGAGAGAGAGAGAGTTCTCTGATTCACGAAGTTCGGCGTCTGATACATTCCGTGCGGTGTATTAAGCAAATTCCCCGTCATTACAGCGATTCCGCTGCTGTTGCCGCTGTAAACCGTGGGCCGCGCGTGGCGTAAAACGCTAATACGGACCTGTTGATTTCGAATCATCTATTTTCGCCGGCTTTGTTAGACCCCTCTCTTTCTCTCGAGCGCGTCGCGGCGGCGGTGCATTTCGCGAACCTCGAAAATGACCCCTCCTCCTTCGTAAAATTATGCGGCGCACGTGTAATTTTCTTTATCGCGCGTACCAACTTCGAAGACGGTGACTTAGCGGCGTTTCTACCGTAGTTCCCGCTTACGTACAACACATGCGAGTACGTGTAAAAATATAGCTGTACTCCGGATCGTATGTAACGTGAAATGTTTAAATTACAGCAGTTGTCTCTGATATACAATCTAGAAGCTTTTACAACAGCAGCGTGAGACATCTACTCGCGTGTGTATCGTAAAAAAAGTTATAAATGACGATTTGCTTTGTTTCATCGTTGTTTTACCGCCTGCCCTCTAAAATGGAATTAGTGTACTATCACTAACAGAATCACTGATGACCAACTATTAGATCGAATGCAAAAATAATGTCGGATTTTACTGTTTTACATTTATTTTACAATTTTATTTTACAATTAGGTGTTCAATTATGTTCATGTTGCATCATTTTCAAGCGCAGATTTCGCTCTATTAAATATGCTAATTTTATTCTCGATGTTAACTATGTGATTAATTATTATTATGATTAAAAATGAAAAAGAAGCAGTTTCGAGCAATTTTTTCGTATGAATTTAAACTAGGCTCTAAAGTAGCGGAAACGAGTCAAAAATTAATAAAGAATTTGACCAATTACAAATGTATGGCTAGTACAATGATGGTTTTAAAAATTTCGGGACAAAAAAC
This sequence comes from Solenopsis fugax, assembly GCA_003595255.1. Classification (NCBI taxonomy): domain Eukaryota; kingdom Metazoa; phylum Arthropoda; class Insecta; order Hymenoptera; family Formicidae; genus Solenopsis; species Solenopsis fugax. The sequence continues at coordinate 6,081 of QKQZ01033457.1, forward strand.
AGAGATGAAAGCCTTGAAAATGAAAAGGGTAGAGGATAGCCTGTAGCCAACAACCAGTTGAAGGCAAAATTGAAGCGGATCCATTAAAAATTATTCAAGAGATTACACAAAAACTGAATGTTAATCAATTAACAGTCATTTGAATTAAATCAGAAAAAAATGAAGATTAAAAACCGACATTTTTGCATCAAGCTAATATAAGTATAGCAATTTAAGGCTCGATTTTTCATTATTTAACTTGTTAACTTGGTTAGTTTATCTTACTTGGTTTAATATGGCGTTTGACCTAATGGGCTTCATCTATGACACATATCACTATGGATGAAGCTCATTGTGTGAAACATTGAATTAAGTCTAATCACAAGTTAACTGCATGATGAAAAATTGTTCTTTAATCAGATTTCACTTCTATATAGATTGTATATATAAGATTTCACTTAAAAAATTAGTATTATCAGTGAGATATAAAATGAAGGTGCAAAGTGTGAATGTTTATACTTGGAAGATGAATGAAATACTCACTGATTCTCAGTGAAATTCTTGCACTGTTTTCGACAGTGATATTTTCGATGGTTTAGTTTAAGAGAGCGATGAAAGGGAACATTACATTTAATTTCCTATTCTCTTAACAAAGCACAATTTCTCGACTTTCTGTTACCGCGCTAGCGCGTTTAATAACACACCATCGATATTACAAATTCACGCGGAGAGCTACCCTCGGTAGCGTGCGGACGCGATTAACAAAAAGCGCATTACAAATTAAAATCGCTGCAACAACAAGGCTCGCACGCGGAGAGGAAGTCTAACAACGAGGCACGTCTCTCGTGTACGAGGCAGCGGGAGAGAGAGATCGGCTTTTCTTGCACGCGCGATTCTCCTCGGGGAAGATCGCCTAGGCGTCTTCGAGGGCACCCCCGTACTCCCCGCCACCTCGATAAGAAGCTCCCGGCGTCGTAACACGGAAATTACTGCAACAATAACTCTCGGTACCATAAAACATCGTCGCAGGCGAGAAGCTCGCTATCTCGCGCGCGGTTACCCGACGAGACCGAAAACCCGTTCCACCCGTCGTTCCTCCGAGCTCCTCCTTGCCCTCCAGGGTAAGGGCACCACCCCGTGACTCGCCAGCCACGTGGGTGACCTGGACCCTTAATGTCTCTCTCTCTCTCTTTCTCTCTCTTGCTCTCGATGATATCGATCCCGGTAATGGTTAGCAAACAGAGACACGCGCTCGTGCGATCTACAGCGTGTCGTTTATTACTATTATATTAAAACGTGTTCCTTCTACGTTTCCCTGCGGCAAGTTGGTTCAATCCCGCGTGACCACGCCGGTGCGTGAGCTGAATGGTAGCAGGTCAAAAGAAGGAAGGGGAAAGAGAGAAGAAGAAAGCTCCTCTCTCACTCTCGTCGAGAGACTTATGGTGGTTTCCCATCCCCTCGGCACTTCCGCACCAAACCATCTATTCGCCACCATTGAGCCTCCGTACACGACACCGGGATGTCTCCAACCGACCGCATTTCCGTTAACGACAGATAGCAAACGACTGGATGAGGCGTGTGTACGGCGTCGTTCGAGGAAATGTCGAGGGTCCAATAATTCCTCCGAGGAGCGCGGGCGAGATTAACCGCTGATAAGGTATCCTAGTACCCTCGCTATATCAAGAAGCAGATGATACTGGGGGAGGGAAAAATTATCCTGGAGAGCTCTAAAGAGTTTTCCACATTAAATGTAAGATTCAAAAAGAACGATATGTTTGGTATATGTATGTATACACATATACATATACACACACACATATGTGTATACATGTATATATATATAATACATATTTATTAGACAAGCACGTTGAACGTTTTTCCATCGATTGGACATGTCTAGCTTTAATTTTCTTCAGTGTAGAATGACTCAGATCGAATCCCCTCAATACCTTGGCGAGCACACTCCGCCCTACGAGTTATAGAGGGAGTCACCGGAGAGGGAAGAAGTATTCGTCGCGGGAGAAGGAAGTACGCTTGGTCGAAGCCAAGTGCCCCGTATAAAAAACTATACTTTACTATCTCACCTCCGCTATCTCCCCACGTGCGTACGCTACGCCGAGCACACGTCCGCGTTTTCCTTCCCCACTTCCTCGTATCGCTGCACTCGTCCCCGACCGAGTCCCCGGGGTGGGTACCCTCTCCGCGCTCGGCTAACAATGCCCTTTTGCCATCGGGTTGCGACCCTCTAACCCGACACATGACACCGTTTGCCCTCGCCGTGACGCGACGCGATGCAACGCGACGCGACGCGACGCGACGCGTTGCGACGCATCGTGCGATGCAACCAGTTAACCGACGCGATCGGCAGATAACTGGCTTCAGGGGATAGAGGGTTCCCCTGCGGCGAACCGATGTACGATTTCCGTAAAATAATACTCTGGGGAACGAAATTAAGCCACCAAAGAATGACACCTGCGTCTCGTTTTCTTCTCTCTTTCGATTGGACGAAGTACTCCCCATATGGCACAGAAAAATTGCAACATTGCAGAAATAAATTAAGAATATAATGTTTAGTGCCAATTAAGAGCCGAACACCAGGTCTTCGTGTGTGAATCAATATATTGTTCTTCAAAAATTTACAACAAACGTTTCGGTCCCACGGTTTGGACCATCCTCAGTGTAACAGCAAAAGTTTCGGTAAAATAATTAGTCGGAGTTAAAAAATAAAACTTCTACGTGTTGCCGCATTAAGAATACTCTTAATTTAATATTATACATATAAATTGAACAAGAAAGCCTCCTACGGAAAAACAATTCGACGCGCAATCGGGTGAATTGGAAATAGGTATATAAAATCACACAAGTAAAAAATAAAGCACTTAGATCTAGCTATGACCATAGAAGGCTTTCTTGTTCAATTTGTATGTATTACATTAACGGTCGAATATCTCCAATTTTACTCTTAATTTATTTCCTTGGAGCCTACCTAGTTTACTAATTGCAGAAATATTTCAATTATAAGATTGTAACATTGCAGCAATGGTCTGTATTTAGAACACACTTATAAAGATGTCAACGCGCTTTGTTGTTATCTTTTCATTAGAATGTGCATGTGAAAAATTTTGTAATACTGCTCCTAGTGTGGTCTCTTAATTATGATAAGTGGAACTCTATCACATCCATCTGATGACAGAGGAACTTAAGTGAAACATAAGACATTACTAACAATATTTTTTCACAATATTTTTGAAACGTTGCTGAAACATTGCAAAATAAATCTTTGCAATATCTCTGCAACATTGCACTGTAATATGCAATGTTGCAATGTTACAGCAACGTTTTTGCAAACTTCTGTGCTGTATGGGCTCGAAACAACGTTTTCGGTATCGAATGGCTCGAGAAGAATCCCGATTTCGGTCACAGATATAGCGCGCGATTCCACGTTTTCATCATAATCGAGATTATTCTGGCGATTTGATGGAATTTGGAGGGCAAAATGACGATCGAGATTGCATCCGTAAGCTGTGACATGAACGAGGTCCTTTCTACCTTGACAAATATGATACCAGATTTAAAATATTTATAATAAAACAAATTAAGCTGTTTTATAATGGAATCAGTGTGCTTGTTACTTTATATCGTTTTTAATAGCTTTATTAATAGTAAGCATAGTGACGGATTTCGTCGTAAAAAATATTTCCAAATGACCTGACTCTTATTCAACGTGAAGAGATAATTTCTGCACAATCTACCGCTTTTAATTCTTCCGTTTTCGCGCCGTGTTCACTATACCGTGCGTAACAAAGGCAACGCCATTGAAAAAGCTGTGTTACTTTAAACTCACCATTGTAAAGACTCGGAATTGACTTTCAGCGATTCGGAATAAAATGGAAAGAACGAGGCGACGGAGCAACAAGCGAAGATTCTCTCTCCCTCTCGTTCTCATTCATATTATCGAATAAATCTTCAATACTCTCCCCGCCTTCTTTTCCATTCACCCTCACGTCCCTTTTTGCATTGTTCTTGAGCGCGCAGCTACAGATATGGATATTGGAAGCTTATTGCAAAAGAATGATGAACTTTTAATCAATCGCAAGCGGAGCAGTCGGCAAACTTTTCGCATTTACATTTATTTTTCATTACATTTGTGCATCTTGACGTAGTTTCATCGTTTCTCGCTGATAAATATAGGTAGACCGAAGCTTAAAGAGAATTTCAAGTGGATGTGGATACTTACAAGTCAAGGAAAAAGCTGATTGTAGTGCAGTTAAATCGCGTTTGAAAAGCGTACCTGAGATAAGATACTCTGAATGTTTTATGTTCTTCTTACGATTTCTTACATTCGTGATGAATCGACCAGAATGTGGAATGTCTCAATTATATCTTTTTTTTTTCAACTGTGGATCGCTTAATTATTACAACTTTCAATCAGTTTCTAAAAAAAAAACTTGACGAAGCATTATCTTTCCTAATGCGTATCTGTACTTTAATCCGTTAAATATCTCAATGGGCAACGCAATTAAGGTTCAAGCATCATAAAATTATCACCAGCTTGATCGAGACGAGATCGAGCGGGAAATGAAATGAAATGAAAAATTCTTCGTAAATTATTTGAAATTCCGAGATTCGAACAATCCATGGATGACGGACGTCGCGATAATTCTGAGAACAATGTATCTCCGAGAATATGGTGAAGAGAGGGTGAGAGGGAGGAGGGAGGTCGCATGTCCGCGGGATCTCCGCACTATCTATCACTATCGCGAGAAAAATGGGTGATATCGCGTTCCGAAATTCCCGCTTGTATCGCACGACGACCGATAAGCGAAACAAACGTCGCCGAGCGGTGTCTCGGCAATAATGGAATAACGATAGCGTAGAGCAGGCTGCTCGACTGGCTGGCTAGCTGGCTGGCTTGACTGGTTGGTTGGCTGGCTAGCTGCCTGGTTGGCTGCCTGGCTGACCCGTCGAAAGGAATTCGTGCGCGAGTACGATCTCCATCATCGGCGGGCTAGGAAATTAAAAGGTTATCCGTGGAACGAACGGTTATTTCCACGGCATGGGGCGCGCATTCACTTCGGAAGCCGCGATTGAAAATTCCGTGTCGGGGGACAGTAAATCGTCGAGTTAACTACATCGACTGCCCTTCGACACGCTCCCCTATCTCTCCCACTCTCTTTGTCCCTCTTTTTTTCCTACTTTCCGCCTCTTTCGCCGAATGTCCGCCCGGATTGTGGGCGAAACGGGATATCGTGGACAGAAAAGTAATGCCCTATCAGCCTCGTGTGTGCGCGCGCGCGCGCGCCTTTATTAGCGCCATTTTTTGCCGAGTTTCCACGCTCTTATTTGCCTAACCCGGCTATAGGGTAATACCCGGCTATAGGGTAATCGAACCTCTCGATCGGCCGCGAAATTGGCGTAGCACAGCCAGGGTCGGATTTATTGTTGTTCAGGATCCCGGGGGCGATCGCGGTATTCCGAGGAACCCCTTCTCTTATCGGTAACGAAGATTTATCTACGACGAGGCTCGCAAGGTGTTTTGTCTCGTACGAGCGAATTTGCCATTAGCAAATCGATATCGATTAGAAATTAAACTTGTCGTCTAATCGATTATATAATTTACTACACTTTTTTACTGAAATGAGCGGGACAGTACCTAGAATTTGTAATTTATTGTTTATTATTATATTATTGATAATTATTGATAGGTATAATTTTTATCGTTAACACCTGAAGAGATATCTGATGAGAGAAAGTATTTTCTTGGTTCGCCCTCCGACAATAGACAAAATAGGGCAACAAAACAATCAGGGAGACAAAAACTTAATTTTATTTAGTACAGAAGATGCACTTTCTCGAAGGCACAAAGGCCATTGTGGAGATTTTCTTTCTCGGCGCGGTTTCTCTCCCGCGTGATAACCACGAGACCACCGCACCGCACTGCACCGCACACCAGGGCTGAATCCGACCCTGATCGATACACTCGAGTTGTTTATGCCGCGCGGGATGTGTACGTGGTTTTCTGTGCGACGCGGCACCGCAAATGTAAAACGCCCGGCCATAAAACTCCGTCGGCAGACAGCTGTGATCGCGACTTCGCCGCCGATATAGTAATGCACGTCGCATGGGCGAAGACGTATGCGACGTCCCCCAATAACGCGGCGAAATCGAGGGACTGTCCAAATATTGTCGGGACGGCACGGAAGAAATTCCGGGTAGGTAGCCAGGGTGGGATTGACCGGTCCCTCCTTTTTCTCCTCCTCCTCCTCCTCCTTTTTATCTTCTGATTTAAGTCACGAGGATCCCCTCGCCTGAAAAATCCCTGGTGAAAGGATCGCGGGCAATCAATGTCGGCGAACCGATGGCGCGGAAAGCTGGCCCTCCCCGGGATAACTTATACGAGAGACATTCGGATCTTTTTTCAGAAAATACTGCAGCCACTTCTGCCGACGATTGCGGACTCCTTGTTCCTCGGTCTGGCCGGAGTTGTGTTGGTTCGTTTTCACTTTTATGCGGATAACGTTACGCGAAAATGGAACGACTTTTATTCAGGCTGTTTTGAAACTTTCGGCTCTCGATTATGGTGATAGTTTGAATAAATTCTTGGAAGATTTTTTTTTAATAACTTTTAATATGCATAGTAAATATTATCGGAACTTTGATAAATAATTAATCTCTATCTAATATTCTGAGTTTGTGTAATTTTTATTTTTCTACTTACTTGGATTTTCTTCAACTGTTTGCTTTTTTTTATTATTTAGATCAAATATTGTTATTTTTAATTTTTTAGAGGTACCTGAACACACAAGAAGATTGTCACAAAAAGCTCGTATTTATTTCAACCTAAAATAGATTGACGTCAGTGATCCTGCGAAATCTATGTAATAAAAAAGAGCATGTTAAATTTGCAGAATGGAGATATTAAAAAATATAATTATAATTTATAAAAGGTTTAAGTGAACAAAGAAGATTGTATTATTTGCTTCCTCTCAGAAATTTTTAGTGCGCGAAATTTTTTGTCATACTTTATCCGAGGGATAATTGACGTTTTAATTAAGATTTTAGACCATGAAAACAACGTTGCTTTCATTAAAAACAAAAAAATTTGATTCAATATCGAAAATTTAAAAAATCCGTATCCAATTCAAGTTTTGAGATTAAATGAGTATCGAGGAAGCATTTTTCGGCAATTATCCGGTGGAGCTTTATTTACGAGAAACTTAATTCGCACGAGACTTTATTAACAAGATATTCAATAACGAACTCTCCGAAAGTTGCAACCGATGGAAGATTCTCACCATAAGAAAAATCGATTCAACAATCTTGTTAAATAATAACACAACCCAGCTGCTAATTCCCGCCTCCTCCCTCTCTCTCTCTCTCTGTCTCCTTTCTCGCAGGTACATTGCTCATGCATACAGAATACGTAAAATGCCGTATCTTACTTAATTAGCGAGTTAGAATCGCGAAATTCTCGTTTGGTTTTCTCGAGTGATAAAGGACAACGGTGGTGGCAATAATTAACACTTTCCTGTCTCCCCGCTTGAATAAACCACGTGCTGAGGTGTCGTGTCACGACAAAGATAGATAATTTACGAACAGCTTGTCGACGAGACGAGGCGAGACCTCCGCGGGAAACGCGTTTGGAGTAACGCGTTCGAATTGAGACGGATTTAAAGGGCGTGCGATGAAACTTGCGAAAAAAGGGAGGGGTCACCATGGCGACCCCACGATTTTGCCTGCACCCTTTCATACGGGCAGCAAGTGAATTGAAGACCCTTCGCTGAAGATGCCCGATGAGAAGGCCCGCTCTAAGTGTTCGTCGTCGGGCTGAATTAATGATATCGACGAATGGTTTTCGATGACGAACGTCACGAAGTACGTGCCGACTAAATAAGATCCGCATGAATGTGTCATATCGATGACATGCACTGAGAGAAATGTTTTGTAAAATCAACCAAAGTTTGGTTGATTAGTGATCAAATGAATTTTACAGTGATAGTTTTAGTAACTATCACTGTAAAATTCATTTGATCACTAATATATAGTTGTTTTGACCAAACAATTTGTAGTCTTAACCAAATAATTATTTTCATACAACAAATTACAAAAAGTTTTTGGTTTTTTTTGTTAAATGTAACAAAGTTTTTGGTACCAGTAACTATAAAATTCATTTGATCACTATACTACCAAACGATTTCTTTCAGTGTAATTTACCTTGCGTTTACTTACATATTATTTAAATGCCACTGATGTAAAACTTGAAGCAAAATTACTGCGAAATTACCGATGGAAAGTCGCTATAATCTCCTTTACGAACAATAGAAATAAACCAAAACAAGTATCTTACCGAATCTATTTATCTACTTTGCGATATCAAGTGAGTTATTAACAGTTTTTAAAGATCTATAAAAATGCGGGGATTAAATTCAATAACCGCCCTTCTTTGGAAAACACGGTCGTAATTAGAGCCTTATCTCGCGCGCACGCGTTCAACGTAACAGAAAAAGGAATTTATTAGCCGGAAAGATTGGGACGAGAGTTAAGGGACTCTTCAGAATTTATCTATGTAGCAACTGTGATTATTGCCATAAACTGACCTTCCATTGGAGAGTGGCTTTACGTGTGGACAAGGGTTATACGATCCCCCGTGGGGTAGCTGGGATTAAAGAAGAGAAATTAATAAGGGAAGATTATGGTGGAGTAGCGCACGATGATAAAGGATAGACGGAAAGTGAGTTTCTAACGCGAAACGCCCGTATAAAATTATATAGCGCGACTTCCTCGCCGTGCTCCTCGCGGTGCGCTCGTAAAAAAAAAAAGAAGAAGAAGAAGAAACTTTTCCCCTAACGTTCTCCGCGATAAAGATTCTCTCCACCTGGAGATGATGCAGGAAGTAAGTACCCTCGTCCGGTTAATGCGACATTGAGCGCCAACGACGTTTTTTTGACGATGAATAGCCGGAAAAATGAACAGCCCCTCGAGGTAGTGGATTTGCCGATTTTCCAGTCTCGCTGAACTCGCGTGGCCGAGTTTGCGGGCCGCAGTTATCGGGTAACGCGATAATGAGTGTCCAAAGTATGTCGGGAGTTTCTACCGCGGTTTCACTTTAATAAAGCATCACGTAGAATTCAAATTTTCATTCTATGTATGTGGAACGATTTTTCGTACACATTATTAATTAATGAATGAAAAATCATCGTGAGAACCTTGTCGAAAGATCGAAATCCAGGAAATGCGAGGCTAATTGTAGGTAAGAAAAAGAACAGAAAGCGTAATCCGAGTCGCTTTAGGACGACAATGGCAAAGGGTTATTCGAGCAACTCGGTACCGCGTGGAATCGACGATCGCGCCATTAAAACTAATTACGTCCCGTTATCGAAGGAAATATTTGCGCTCATTATCGTGGCCGCGTTTAGCGTATACGACAATACGGTACAATATGATACGGTTGCGTGCCGCGCGCGCCTGGCGCAGTTACCTCCGGCAGGGATGTGGCAGCTTCCACCCTATATCTCAGGATATCAAGCCTCAGATTGGGAACAAGCCGTGACTTTATTTATTCGCAACCGCACGGGATAAGCGGGTCGCATCTAATCTCGGGCGTTCCCGGGCTCTTGAGTGCAGCAGCCCGAGGAGAGTATCTCTCCGGGAAAACTCGTCCCTTCCTTCCCAGCTCCACCCCACTCTCCCCCCTTCCCTTCTAGCATTCGGCGACTCGCCAGAGGTACTCAAGTTCAGTACCTGGCTAATACGATATGTGATTTATTCCAGATCGCGATTGACTTCGAATTGCGTTCGATGCTAACACTAAAAGAGCCATATTTATTTTAGCTTGAGATATTTATCTTACTTTAAATGTAATCGTGGAGAGAGAGATAGTTCTCTCTATTTATTGGGGTACTTTTAAATTTTATATAACTTATACTCGACTTACAAGTCTTTTCTGTTCGATCTTTTCTACCATTCTAATTCGAGAGTTATTAGAGGAAAGAAAGAACAGTTACCATTTTGTTTCTCAGAAGTAACTGAGTAGATATTCATGTGGCATAACTATTTGTATGAAAATTTATTAGTAGGGGAAGGTGGGATAAGACAGGGCAGTTAAACTTTGAGAATGAATAAAAGCTAGGTTTTCATAATTAATGAGTCATCTTTATTTTTATAATAATCTTTGAACATTTGTCTCACATAATAATTATCATTAAAATAAAATCTTAAAGTATTATGGAATGTATTTAATAAAAACCAGAAAGAGGCATTTCTCCCCATCTTGCCCATCGGGTCGGGTAAGATAGGGTCCTTCCGTTAATGTCTTTTTTCCAGTGATTTATACACCTTACCTCATTTTATTGCTTTGCAGATTATGATTTAGACTCTCGGAAGTTTTTCTTTCGTCAACGGGCGAATTATGCAATAACAATAATGACGAAGTTAATAGACGTAAGTCGATATATCGATATCACTCAATAGTGCATATTATCGCCGTCTATGATTGGCTGTCCGATGAAAAATATTGCGCTGTGAATGGCTGTGGTCAATAACGATATAGATACACACTCGTGCTGCACAGTTACACTACTTTGTTCTATCTCCTTCTTGCCCGCTGTCGTCTAATTGAAATGATACCAATAATATTCCAAACACCGTTTACAAAAGTAGAAAATAACACTCTTACCTTACAGTCCATTAAATTTTGTCTCAGAAACACATACATTCACAAGAGAATTACTAAAATTTAATACTAATGTCACGCATGAAACAATGAGATAAAGTTATAAGGAAATCGCAAAAAAGTATAAATTATAATTTATCTCAATAACGCAGCTGTCTATTTCGCTGACTCGTAGGTAACTTTCAATGATCGAGGAGCCGTATTTAACACATATGCTCGTTTGTGATTTCTGCATTCGAATCGCGCGATATAAGGGATACCCCGTCTTCCCTCTCTTCCCTTTCTTGCCCCACCTTCCCCTAATAAATTAGTACTAGTCATATAAAACTGGAGCAAGAAAAAAAGTTGGAAGTAACCTCCATAACCTGTTTGATCTATTCTATCCCTCTCCCCCACCCTACCTATTCAATAACCCTTCCTTTTAGTTGTTTCCGAATATTTTCACCGGTCTGCTGCAATTCAGCAATATATGGTGTCGCATTATGTTAATTTCCTTCGTAGGAGAATAGCAGATTAGCTGAAATTGGCAACGAAAGCCGGAGGCAATTCCTTGGGTACGGTGACGAAGCTTCGAAATAGGCAACATTGTTCGGAATCTCCTACGACGACGCGTTGTTTCGATTGGCGGGCCGTGCCGATTCACTCCTGCAGAAACCGATCCAATTATCCGTTACGCCCGGAATAGCGGGCTGCCGCGTGAGCAAGCGACCGCTTTTATCGCCTCAAATCTGCGGCCCCGCGACACCGCATCGACCCTATCCGCCGGTCGACAGTGGTTGGCGATGATGGTGGAACGCCGTGTACCGTACGCCTGTTCGCTCGGCCTTTTCCATACTGCGCGCGCGGGGACGTAATTTGTCGGAACAGTTTACCCCAGAACTCGTGGCAAATCGCGGGTTCGAGTTCGACGAACCGGATCGCTGTTTACGAGCCAGGTTCGCCGCGTTTATCTCTCTCTCTCTCTCTTCTCTCCTCGATTAAATCGACGAGGGGCAGCTTCCGCCGGCTTTATCGCTGATAACACGCTAGAGGGGGAGCAGCAAAAGTGAGAACAGTCCAACGGAACGGAGAGAACGATTGAGAAAGAAAGGGAGAGAGAAAGAGAGGGCGGGAGAGGGAGAAAAGAATACGATCGAGCAAGGAAGGTTAGCCAGGGATGGTCGGCGAGAGTTGTGCACAAGAGAGGATAAAGGAGAGTAAGATGGATAGGCCGGGGGTGCGAAAGCGTCGAGGTGAGTGACGGAAAGAGACGAAAGGAAGGGCGTGAGGGCAGAAAGCAAGGTCGAAGAACAATAACGCGAGAAATGGACAAGAGGGAACGAAAGCAGAAGAGATAGGACAGAAAGAGATAAAGAGAAGAAGAAGAAGAAGGCTGGAAGGCTGGAAGGCTGATAGGAAGGGAGTATCGAGGGACCAAAGTACGCGCGACGACTTTGTCGGAAAGCTGGTAGGAGGGATGGATCAAGAGGGAATAAAACGGAGTAGAACGGAGGAGTGAGCTGGGGGCGCAGAAGGAGGCTGTGAGAAAGGACGAAATAAAAGCGCACCAAGCGTGAAAGTAATCTCGTGACGCTAAAGCGTCCGCGAACGCGACGGGCTATAATCACCGCCCATGACTCTCATTGACATCGCAGCGATATAACGCTAGTTAGAAGTGTCAAAATCCGACATGGAGCCGTTTTCCATAATAACATCCTTGTCTTTTATCTTCTATCGCGCGCCGTTTTGCCTAATTAAAAGTACCTTTTTCTTACGAGAGAACGAAAATTTAAGTTAATTACAAAGTACTATCGGAATAAACTGCGTTTAACAGGTTTATCGATTATTTTATTTATACCTATTAGCATATTGAAAAGATAAATAATTTCCAACGAAAAGTTAATGTACATAAATATTTCAAAGGCATGAGATATTAAATGAATTAATTAGGATACTGAATATTACTTATCGTAATTGCCAAGGTAGCATAAAAATTAAGAGAGCAATGCTAATTCCAACTCGTGCTCTTTAAGTGTTAAGGGATTAATTAAACCTCAATCGCTGAGGCGCGATTCCCCCGAAGGGAAACGCGGTGAGCAACGTAATGTCCGTTATCATTAAACGTAAGAATGAATACAAGAGAACCGGAAAAAGCACGTCGAGAGGGTAGAGAGAAGAGTAGCGCTAGGAAACTGGGGGAGAGCGGTGACAGGAAAGGGAAAGAACAGGCCAATCCAGCCGAAAAACAAAGAGCAAGAGTGAAAGAGAGACAGAAAGAGTGAGCAGGGTGTTGGAGATGGAGGATCGCTCGGGAAAAGATACAAAAACAGAGAAAAATGGCGAAACGCCGAGGGAGAAAGAGGAAGACCAGGGAGAAGGATAAAAGGATCAGGAAGAGGAAAGAGGCGCGCGAGAAAAACACGTAGTCGAGCAGGACAGAAAGAGTAACAAAAGGGCGACATCGGAGAGCGAGGCAGCCAGGCAAGGCAAGGCAGGCAGGCAGGGAAAGAGGAAGAGAGGGTTCTCGGTTGGACGAGAGAGACAGAGAGAGAGAGAGAGAGAGAGTGAGAGAGAGAAAACAAGAGCACGCGCGCGCGCTGAAGAGGTGGTGGAACTGCTGGAAAAACGCGGAGAGGAAAAGCCGAGAGACGGAGGCGGACAACGGGAAAGCGGTGACGGAGAGGATGAGGAATATAACAAAAGGACACGCGGCCAAACGTATAAACGAATTAATTATAACCCGCGGCGGTGTGATCTCGGTACGTTGCGTTGCTTTGCGTTGCGTTGCGTTGCGTTGCGTTCTATTGCGTTGCATTGCAGGAGGGACCCGCAGGGGATGAGGCAGATACAAAACGCGAAACGTCATGTCGAACAATGGCCTCCGATATACCGATAATACCCGGCGATAAGCCAACTAGGAGCGGGCCAACAGGCCAACAGGAGGGAAAGGAGGGTTCGGAAAGGGGAGCTAGCGATACCGTCAACAGGTAATCATAATAACAAAAGTCGTCAATAACGATGATTAAATGAGGCGTACGCGTATATAATTTCCGCGTGCCACAATAAAACCCACAGTTTGTAGCCGTTAAACGCGAACGGAACGTCTCTCTCTCTCTCTCTCGTTCCTTTTCTTCCCTTCTCTCCCTCTCTCTGTCTCTTTCTCATTCTCTCTCTCTCTCTCTCTCTCTCTCTCCCCCTCTATCTCCCTGCGAATTAGCTTTGATAAATCGTAGACTATCTCGGTATTGTTAACGCTGACGGCGTAAACAACGGCGAAATATGCGGATTGACAGCGCCAGATCTCGCGCGCTGCTTCCCTCGGAAGGGAGAACCATAATTCTCCGTCTGCTTGTTGAAACGCTTATTATTTCGACGTGTACAAAGCGAAGGGATAAGAGGTAGGAGGGAGAAACAGAGGAGAAACAGGGGAAAGAAGGAATAAAATCTTATCCTGATTCTTAACAAATAGGAGTATTTGGAGTAAGTGAGTCTACTAATAAGTTAGTTCAAGGGGTTTATAATAGGATATTTGCTCTGTAATTTTAATGCTCGAACTTTATTTTATCAGACCACGGGCTATCAAAGGATAATCTCTTTTTTAATGGACAAGCCCCGAACTTCCTTCATCATTATTCACTCGTCCCTACATAATATATATTAACGATCCTGTAATGGCTATAATAAATACTAATGGATCTTTAATAAGCATCAATTAAGTAGTTGGGGTCCACTTAAACATTTTCTCGTTGCCAAGCAGTACAAAGCTTGTTGACCCAATCCCACGGAAAAGGAAAATTTAGCCGTTAGCCGAACAGTCGATCAAACGTCGGCGGCAGATTAAACGCGAATATGGAGCGTATTAAAAAATGTGGCAAACAAAATGAATCATGTCGCGAGCGATACCGCTTGCGCCGCGTATAGCCCGAGCTCAACCGTGGCTCGTAAAATCGCGCGCGGAAGACAAATCGATGGAGGAGAAAGGGTAAGGCAAAAGGGAAAAGGGCGAAACGAGCGGAAAAGAGAGACAAATTGGAAAAGCCCGGGGAAAGGAACGAGTTAGCGGGGGCAACGTCGGAAGCGATCGGGGAACAATGAGGAAAGAGAGTCCGAGCTCAAAGCCAGGAAACCGTGCGTCGGAAAGCGTCGAGAGGGCGGGAAGAGAATGGCCGGGAGAAGAGGAGCGAGAAAATAATTGAGGACGAGAGAGAGAAAAAGAGAAGAGGCGTAGAGGCGCTCTCCGAGGGACAACGCGAAATAAGCGCGTGGTAAACGAGCGGGCAGAACGCCTCGGTGTGAAGAGCGAGGGCGCGAGGAAGAGAGAAATCTATTTATTATTCTGCAGCGCGCGAGTCTCGTCAGGACTGAGGTACGGCCAAACGGAGCACATATAAAACTAACGAGGATAACAAAAACGTGTATGAAAACTGGCTCAGGAGGTCGCGCGATTTGCCTTATTTACGATTTATTTTTCTCGTTTAACTTAAAAGAGAAAAGAGAGAGAGAAAGAGAGATATATATTTCCTTGACAAGAATTCTCTCAATAATTCTCGACTTGTCAGCAAACGAGAAGATAAAGCATCTTGGTAAATTAATTATCGAAAATGCAGAATTTCGATTCCGACTGATTTCACTCAATAATAACAAATCTTATTTTTAAAGGAAGTTCAATGACATTTTCAGATTTTTTTAAGACCACAAGGAAAAAACTTTATGAAAAATAAATGTAAAATTGTGATAACCATTGATAAAATATTCCTATCAATAATTACTTCACCGCGGTGATCCTTTTTAGTCCATCTATAAAATTTTATGTCGTTTCGAAAGAAGTGCTCACAAAAACCATTACATATGGAACACCGAATGCGTATTATTAATCTAATTGTCTGAAATTAGATAGAATTATATAAAGGAAACATGATATTCGCGAATCGATCATGATTGAAATACAAATAGAAACGACATGTAGGCCGGATGGCCGGAGATAGAGGGATGGGGGGAAGGGGGCACTGGGTGACACACGTGGAACACGAAAAGAGAGAAAAGTCAGTATTTGAGAGTGACGAGGGTGACGGGAGCTGACGGTGTGTAGAGCTTCGAAAAGGCACGAACGGAGGGACAAGAAGGGGAAAAAGGGGAAATAACGAGTGCCACAGCACCAGTCATACCGCGGATATATGATTCATTCGGTAGCGCGTTACGAATGATAACTCATGCATATTAAACGGAATGAAGGGCGATGGGGGCGAGGGGGATATGTTCCATGATTTAGTCGGCGGTACACGCGTTGCGGCACGAGACGACGACGATGACGACTACTGCCGGGTTGGCAACCAACGAGAAAACGACGATGATAGCGTAACGGCGATACGGTGGTTAGCGACGGTTCGTGGTGGTTGGTGGTTGCTACGACGCAGGGTGACGATGACGGTGACTGCTCGTATCCCTCGATGAATAAAAGCGTGAGCTTCGGGGAACGTCTCTTATCAGCGGGGAAGCGCTTTGGCCCCCAAAGAGAGAGAATCAGTGCGCGCTTCCGACTCGGTGGTGCCGTTAATTAGGTCGAGCTCGACGACGACGACGACGACAACGATGATGATGACGCAGTCGAGCGAGCGAGCGAGTAACGAGCGAGTAACGAACAAAAACCAATTTCGACTTAGTTCCCCGCGAAATTTCGACCCGAGAACCTTCCCCATTAAATGATAATATTTGGTTGTACATTCTCATCTCTGTCTCTTTCATTTTCTCTCTCTCTCTCTCTCTCTCACATTCTGTCTTCCTCGTTCATGCACATGTTTCCTCTCTCGACCTTTTCGGTAATTTCCTGGTTCTCGCTGCCGCTGCTACGGAAGCTGCCACCGCTGCTGATGCATAGGATACACGGAGGAACGAATTCGCCGTGTGAATAAACGCGCCCGAATTTTCCGCAGGTAACTTCATCGTGCCGCCGTCTTCCGCTTCGAATTTTGAACGAATCCTCTTCGTTGCCGTCGTCGTCGCCATCGCCGTCCGCATAAGAAATCGTTTTCTTCCCTGACGCGGCTTGCATTTTGGGACTTTGCGCAGAAACCGCGAGTATAAGATGAAAAATATTTTTTTTTCTTGAAAATATCCTTTCACAGTCTTATAAAATACTATTGTATTATATATTAAAAAAATAATTGTTACCTACTTATCTATTATATCGAATATAAATTAGATGTATTTACCTATTTTATTAGAAATAACGGAGATAGGAGAGATTTGCCAAAATTGTACTTATTTAAAATATTATTGAAACAAATATTTATAAATAAATATTATTTAAAATATTTAAAATTAAAATTATATTTATCATTTGGTATTATTAATTTGCACACAAGTTAATATTGGACGTTTTAGATACCTACTATTATATGTTTAATCTTTCGCCAAGTGTATATTAATTTGTTATAAATCTTTTTATGATCAATTTTATGATAAAATGACGCAAAAACTATGATTTAAGCAACCGGTCTCTTAAATCTGGCAATTTCCAAAAACCTCCTTTAAAAATAGTAAGTTTGCGAACAAATGTAATTAAAAAATATATAGTTGCAAAGATTTATATGTATTAATAACATATGACAAAATATTTAACACATAATACGATTAATTATATGAGAATCTGCTTGACATATTTGTTACCACATATTTAGCTTATTCACATATAGGTTAGATATAATTAATTTATCAATTTATGACTATATTTATGATCATATAAATAATTATATGATCATAAAATGTTAAATAATATGATAAATAAATCATAAATAAATAATTATTATGAAATGAATAAATAAACATTAGTTAGATCTAACTTAGCCAATATAATTTAGGAAACCACATAAGGTGCGTTCAAATTCCTCCCGAGTATCCTCCAGGTATCATATTTTATCCTTATTGTTTACTAAATGTTAGACAAAAATAAAATAATATCTGGGAGACACTCGGAGGAAAATTTGAACGCACCAATGATGATGCAATTTAGGAAATATAATATGTTTTAAAAAATGTCGATTTAATATTTATAAAATTGTAATATGTACATAAAATGAATGTAAAATGTTCTGCAGTGAATTTATTTTTATAAAAATATAGCAATGTAGAATAAAATCGCGTTGCTAGATTATCATACTATATTGGTTAGACAAGAATAAAATGATACCTGTGAGCACTCGGGTGGGGAATCTGAATGCACACCAGAATGTAAATTAGTGTCAAATATTCTTCGAACGTATTCCCATCAATCAAACATTAAAACATATTTATATAAATATAAGTCTAAAAACGCTCAGTTTTTAAAAAAAAAGAAGAATTTTATTACGAAACAATGGAATACCTTTAAAATGGAACATTGATTTTATGTCGAAATAAAAATTATGAATAAAGTATAAAATATCTTGTAAACTACTGATTTTTTAATTTAACAAATCTATTTTAGTATTATACTTTTATATGCAGAATAACTAAACTAATCATATTATACAAAAAAATCATATAATTTTATTTAAATAATTGAACTTTTATATAAAGTGAACATTCAAAATAAAATGTATTTTATTTTGAAAAATCAATTCTTTCGAAAATTGATTTTACTATTATTTATTCCCTTTCAGATTGTACAATTTTTATGAAAAACATTATCTTTGTCAATTGTTTTATTTTCAATATATTCCATTATTTCACAATAAAATTCCTCCCATCTCAAAAACTAAGCGTTTGTTGACTCATGTTCCCATGAACTTCTTTTAATATTTGTTCGTTGAAAATATGTCCCAAAAAAATATTAATTTATGTTTTGTATATCTCAATGCTTATTTCATATTTTTCATCATTGAATATTATTTATATTCAGTAATAAAAAGAATTAATGAGGTACAATTTAAGTGACCGATACGCATTAGGCTAATCTACTCAATATTTTATCATCCGAAACATATAGCAATTTTTGAAATATATCAATGAATAATTATGATATTACGTTGTAGAGACTCTTTAAATCTTTGTTCAGGAAAAATTACGACCGCTACTCGTAGTAAAATATAGCTTTTACCATGTCAAATATTTTTGGTAACCTCTACGAAAATATTTTCATAAAAGTCATAAGGATCGATAGTTTTTGCGATGTTTCAAGATTCCCAATGTGAAAAGCTTCGCGCGTTTCGGTTCTCGTCTCTCTCTCTCTCTCTCTCTCTCTCTCTCTCTCTCTCTCTCTCTCTCTCTCTCTCTCTCTCTCTCTCTCTCTCTCTCTCTCTCTCTCTCTCTCTCTCTCTCTCTCTCTCTCTCTCTCTCTCTCTCTCTCTCTCTCTCTCTCTCTCTCTCTCTCTCTCTCTCTCTCTCTCTCTCTCTCTCTCTCTCTCTCTCTCTCTCTCTCTCTCTCTCTCTCTCTCTCTCTCTCTCTCTCTCTCTCTCTCTCTCTCTCTCTCTCTCTCTCTCTCTCTCTCTCTCTCTCTCTCTCTCTCTCTCTCTCTCTCTCTCTCTCTCTCTCTCTCTCTCTCTCTCTCTCTCTCTCTCTCTCTCTCTCTCTCTCTCTCTCTCTCTCTCTCTCTCTCTCTCTCTCTCTCTCTCTCTCTCTCTCTCTCTCTCTCTCTCTCTCTCTCTCTCTCTCTCTCTCTCTCTCTCTCTCTCTCTCTCTCTCTCTCTCTCTCTCAAAAAAAAAGAACGAGGTCAGTGCGAATAAATATCGCGCACGATATTTTTTGATCTCGTTTCTTTCGCCTGCCGTTGAAATTTCACCTGCGCGAACTTCCACCGGGAGCCGTGAATGATAATATTTTCTGCCGTGCTCGGTATTCGCAATGAGATTCGCGAGTAACTTTGGGTTTCTCGATAATAACGAAATATATAGGGAGGATTCTTTTTCGAACAATGCACCCGGCATACATAAATAACCGTGGTGTACATCTTTCTTTTTTTGCCCCGGGCAGGGTTTATTCACGGTCTCGACGCGCGGGGGAGACGCGCCTCTAAAAATTTCGGGAAACTTTCCCGGCGCGGCGCGGCGCGAACTTGGAGTTGCCCGATCTTTTTTTCTCAGGTGCGCGAGCAAAAAATCAGTTAATATTTTGCCGTGTATTCACGTCGCGTACTCAGTCACGCTAGAGAAGCTTACGGTTTATCCGTTAAAAAATAACGTGTACGATATTTCATCGAAGCTCCGAGAGAGTTCGACGAGGACGCGCCAGGGTGTCAGGGGAGAGAGGTGTGAGGAAGCGAGAGAAAAAAGAGGGCGGGAATTTTTCAAAACGCGGGTTAAACCTACACGGCTCAACGAGACGATTGTTTCGCGAAGGAAATTGCTTTTTTTCGCAATTTCACGAAACGCATTCGACATTGTCGGATCGATAATATCTTCGTTCTGGCGGAGATCATCTGACCCGTTTCACGTTAAAATTAGAAAAGTTCATTCAACGAGATCAACTGATTGACAATCGACGATAGATACATCGATCTCTGGTAACGAAGGTGTATTTCCATGAAAAATAAATAAATCGCTTACTTCGAATAGATATAACGTGCGACATCAAATAAAAATGAATTTTTCGAAACAGGTTCTGCTATTTTTATATTCCTGTAAATAAACAATAAAATTTGATTTCCGATACGTGTTGTTTTTTTCGAAGTTTTGATTATAATAGAGTGGGCGTTCGTAGGAAAAAATAAAATGCAGATCGTTGCTCGTACAACACAGAAAGATTGCAGAAACATTGCGGAAATATTTCATTACAAGGCTGCAACATTACGAAAACGTTGCAAAATGTTGCTATGACATTCCCTCTGTTCGAAAATAAGTTTGGTTACTATCAGTAAAAGTAATGCAGTTGACAGAAGTAAAAATTACTGGCGTTGCGTTTCGTTTCTTTTACCAGTAAAACCAATAGACGATTCCAAGTAGTCCGGAACGTCATAAAGATTTTCAGGTTTAAAATTGCAGACATTTTAACATTATCGCCAGTTTGTAGTAACATTGCAGAAATCTTTTGTTACTTCCGTACAATATTATAATGTTTCAATGTAAGATTTATGCAATGTTTTTTTAATTTTTCAATGCTAGGTTATGATTCTAATCTTCACTTTTTATAACAAATGTTATATTGATTAATATTATTAAAATATTGATTTTTTAATTTTAAACTCTTCCCCTTCTTTTTTTCCTGTCTTCTCTTCATCTTCATCTTTTTTACCGTATTTTAAAATTCCTTTCTTCCTTCTTCTTTCATTTTTCATTATTTTATTTCTTTTTCTTTTTTATAGCCAACGTGTTATAATATCTATCCGTCTATTACATGTGATTTTTACTGATAGACAAAAAAAAATATTTTATTTAATAAATTTTTATTTCTATGTCAAAATTTCAAAATATTACATTTAATTCAGCAGTTATTAAAAAGTTGTATCATTCTTTTATATATATTCGCTCTCCTATTTTCTTTTTCTTTCATTTTTCATTTTAAACTTTTTCTTTCTTTTCTTTGTTTTTCCTTCTTTTAAAATTTTTTTTATAACTTTTTTTTATATAAATAAATTTTTAACTTGGATAAAAAGTTAATAAATTAAAATTTATGTGTTTCATTTCAAAATAACTTTAAGTTAAAGTTAAAAATTAAATCTTTTATCAAATTAACTAAGTCAAGTTAAAAGTTATATATTAACTTTATTATTTAACTTTTAATTTTTTAATTACCCAACTATAGTTTTAAAAAAACCGCTTTTTTCAAATCGCTAGAAAAAAACCAGAAAAATTTCTTTCGGTTTTTTTCTGAAAAATTACTTTTTTGCGAAAAATTGCTGTTTTTGCTATGTAAATGACATGCTACCTAATTTTACAATATTATTAAAGTAAGATACCTTATAAGATACATTGGAATTAATATTGAGCTAATTTTTATGTTTACATATTTGGAATATTACATCACTTGAGGTTTAATAAATTATTAAACAAACTGTTCTAAGAACAAATGTAATTCTAATAACTAGTTTAAAGATTAATTT
>QKQZ01033458.1:0-24063 GCA_003595255.1 Solenopsis fugax
TGAAACTATATATATATAGTATATATATATACATATATATATATGTATGTAAAGTTTACAATATTTTATTTTATATTTACTTACTTTTTATAAGATTAATCATGATAAAGATGAAGAAGAAAATATTAATTAAACTATTTAAAGTATAAAA
The DNA here is from genome assembly GCA_003595255.1 of Solenopsis fugax. Lineage (NCBI taxonomy): Eukaryota > Metazoa > Arthropoda > Insecta > Hymenoptera > Formicidae > Solenopsis > Solenopsis fugax. The sequence goes on from QKQZ01033458.1 coordinate 152, forward strand.
CAACAATTATTTAATTTTTTATTTATAAAATTCTATAGACTGTGCTTTTAATACAAACAATTTATTTAGATTTCTCTTTATATAAAGAAACGGTGGGAATCATGAGATATCTCGAATAATTCGCATTAAATTTTGAAAACAACCACTAAAATTACTTTGTTACAGTCTATGTCTATTTAGACATTGTAGGTTATTGATCACTTTTTATACAAGCTGAATTTCAATTTTGCAAATAGCAGTGATTTTTACAGGTATATACTCTACGTAATTTTGAGAAGTTTGTCAGATATTAATTTTTTAACTTTAGTCTAGCTGGACGATCTTAAATGTGGCTTTGAAATAATGCAATTGAATTTAATGTGTATCGTAATGTGTATATGAATTTGGTATATAAATGTAAGTATATCATAGAGAGAGAGAGAGAGAGAGAGAGAGAGAGAGAGAGAGAGAGAGAGAGAGAGAGAGAGAGANGAGAGAGATCGTAAGAGCCATTTGCATTACGAGCATGAGATCGTTATTGCGACTTTACAACCTCATAGTAGATGTTGCATAATGCTTACTAGTAGCAAAGAAATTATTTAACAAGTTACTTTTTAAGCTAGAGAAATGATTAAAAACAAATTTTTTTTTATAAAATATATTTTATAAAATGTTCATAAAACCTTATTTTGTGACACTTATCAGTGTGTAAGATCTACTAATTATTATTGGGAGTTTTATAATTAAAAATGCCTTTTATGACATTAGTTGTTAGTATTTCACGACCCCCTGCACACAAACTCATCCTTTTTTCCTTCTTTATTAAATAATAAATTATTTTCGTTCTATATCCAATAAATTTCGAATGATTGATAGAACTCTATAGCTAACAATCTGATGTTAATGAGAATTGTATCGCGTTAATATTCACTGACAATGAGTTATTAAAACAAAAAAAAAATGATATTCCACTCTCTTCCGTCCTCTAAATATAATACAATAATTTTTTTCTAATAAATATAAGAATTGAAAATAACGCTAATGAGAGTCAGCGCGGTTATGGTCAGGTGTGCAATCACTATTATTAATATTATTATAAATATTTATTTATTTTAAAAAACAAATGCGAACGTTTCGATTCACTTTTGAGTCATCCTTAGCGTATTTGATAATAAAATCTTGATAAAATTTGAGATATTCGACCGTTAATGTAATACATACAAATTGAAATAAGAAAGCCTTCTATGGTCAAGCTAGATCATAGTGCTTTTTATAAATTTTACTTGTGTGATTTTTATATACCTTTTTTTCAAATTTAACCGACTACGCGCCGAATTACTTTTCCGGTCATAACACAGCTATAAGTTGAACATGAACAGATAATATCACATTTATTAAATTAGAAATAATTTAATAATTGGCGATGCTAATTTGCATTTTGATGTTAGACCCCTTTTTCCCCTCTGAAAAAACTGTAAAGAATTTATTGCGAAAAATATCACTTCAGCCAGGGTTCGAACCTGGAACCTCCCGAATCTCCGGTACGGGCATCTTCAATTATATCTTGATAAAATGTCTAGTTTGTTTAAATTTCGAGAGCCCTGATTTAATTACATATTGTTTGTTTAGATATAAAAATATAATAGGTATAAAAGTTTTTAGCCCCATTGAGGGGGGGAAGGATTATATTTTGAGGATCTATTAGAAAAATATGTATAGAAAACTTCTCAGTCTTGAAAAAATTTTATATTTAGTATTTATTTATATTTTCCGTTTTCTGTTTAATTTTTGCCAAAACAAAATGTTCACATGATGCTATTGATAGAGAATGATTTGGCCTCAAAACATAGATTTAAAAAAAAATAAACTTGTTTGGTTTTAATATTATAGAAAACTCTTTAATTATATTTAAAATTATATGTAGAAATAGAGTAATACAGTCTCAAACGACGACGAATATTAAAGGATACATTTGAGAAGATTACACAGAAATTGAAATACTTGGTTCTTTTGAATTAAATCAGTGGCGTCGGAGGAATTGCTGTAGACCGGTAGCATTCGATTTTGCAATGCTATAAAGCTGGAAGTTACGCGCATTAGAAGTCTCTGCGCCATTCTTGAATCACTTCGACTACGATGTTACTTGAGACCAAGGTCAGTAGTGCAGTGGCTGCAACCGCAGTAAGTTCTTTGTTACCTTTTTGCTCGTCCCTTACCGAGGACGAACCATAAGGAGCAGAATAATTGCACGGATCATCGTCACATTATTACCCATTAGGAAAGCATGAACTACAAAACATAAAAGCATATCGACCGGCAAGAGATAAATCAATGTAGCGGAATAACGTACCGTAACGCTCATTCTCACGAACACGATTTATCCCCTTCTCTTATCCACTCATTTCTTCACTAATTTCTTCAATAACATGATATACGATAAAACAAAAGCACAGAAAGTCTCTTATGTCTGGATTTCTTATCATATTGAATATTATATATATTTTATAACAAAAATGTAAATTTTAGATGAAACCAAAAAAGGAATTGCATAAATATTACAAATTGATTATGTATTCTTTGATTTCGTTGTGTTACACTTTTTATTTAAGAGTCAGATAAATCTATACTGATTTAAATGCGAAGGACATGATAAAGCCAAAGTAATGTTTCATTTAGACAGTGCCAGTGAACTCGAATGAAATGTTTATGATTAATGCTGCCGACACTGCGTAGGAATGTTAATCGAGCTCGCGGCGATCGCAAAAGTACCTTTCTTTCCATTCGTACGTTGTTCTTTTCTCGGTGCATACGATAAGCCTCGTTATCGAGATATCATAGACGTTCTCTCATTAATTATCGTTCACCCGCTTTATTCTGCCGATAATTTGTCGGCAGTCCGACCGGTTCGTCCTCACAATCAATTGCAGGCTCATCGAAATGCGCGTAAATAATCATGATGTTGGTAAATGATTGGTTATTTCCATAATTTGCTTTAGGCTAAACTCCAAGTTACGATTGAATTTCCACATGATTATTATTTAAAAATTATTTGAAATTTTGTTATAAATACTAATTGCATAAATTAATTTTTTGCAATTTACTTAATTGAGATTTTATTGTAAAAGATCTTGAAGAAATCTGCATAATTGAAATTTATTCCGGTTTTCTGTTGTTTTCGTCTTTGTGACCAGATTATTGGGTATATTCATAAGAGAAACACTCGACTAAAATGAATCATAAACGCGCGCATCTCAGCAATATCTTCCATAAAGCACAGAAAATTTCACTCTGTAGAGAGAAATAATATTGTAGTAAATCGCTAAGTCATAACATCATCATAAAACTTGATCTCTTGATGTCTTGAAAGAAAACTTAAAAACAAGAGTTGACTATATAACAAATAAGTTGATGTTTATATGATAAAAAATTGATTAATCATATAATAAGAAATTTAATAGTATAATAATAAATTATTGCTCGTGTTTTGTGCGCTGTATAAATGAAAAAAGTGAATGATAAATTAACTCATCATTAAAAAAAGGAATGATAAATTATATTTTGCATTCCCATTTTCATTAGTCTAATGTTTAATGGATTAACAATGATAAAAATGTGGGCCTAGAACAATCATTATAAAGTTGTAATGATAACTTAACATTTAATAAATAAAATTCGAATAAGTTTTATTTATTTCCTTCTTCCTTAATGAAAAATCAATAAGTAAATTATGGTTTGTTTTCTATAGTTGTTATTCATAGGATTGATTTATGGAATTAATTTTCTATCTCTCCCTTTCCATCACGATTAGCCTGTAATTAATATGTATCACTAATTACACATTGATGCAATCTCCGAATGTACATTCTACAAGGGATAATTTCGCAATTCATAATCTTTCTATCTCGAGGCACGCATAATGATAAATGATATCGTTAGTAACAAAGTGCAACTTTCGTGGTAAAAGCAAACTATATCGAAAGAGTTAATCAAAAATACTAATCATTTATTGATCGCAAAATGTAATAAATTACTCTATTTCCATAAATAAATAAAACATAATTAATTTTCAATATGTGTATCACATCGATATTTTATTTATCTTATTATTTATCTTATTATTCTGTATTATTTGCAATTTATGCATTCTATAATTGCGAACGGAAGAACAAAACACAGATTAATTAATTACGTTTTAAGGTGCATAAATACATCAATACTATACAATACTGCTGGTTCAATACTGCTGGTTAAAGCAACATCTATCATTTTTCTAATATATGATGTTACGACACAATGTTCCAATATGCAGTTCGTAATGCTCTTTAATTTCTGTACACCCGATACATGACGCAAATACTAACACATACACCAGACTCAGGTCACGTATTCAGGTTTTGACCTACTGACACGATCCAGTGACGTCACGGGAGAGCAGGAGGACGGCAAAAGGGTGGCAAGGCTGGAGTAGGTGGAGCTTGACGAAGGAAATTTCCTCGGTACGTTGAAGTGATAAGGATAATGTAGAAACAAAAGATAGGTATAAATATTTATGGAAACCATTAAGGCAAAAAATTGTTTGTATGTCCATTTATGTATATCTATTTATTTATTAATATATTTAAATCATTCAATTTAATTAAAGTAAAATAAATCGTAAAACTTTTGCCATTTTTAATCTGTTTATTACCATCCTTAAATAATAATCTATTTTCAATCTTTTAAATTTATATTTTAAAGTTATATTCATTTAATGCAGAAAAAATTTCTGAGAAATAAAAGAAATAGAATTGATAAAATTGATGTTTATTCCAAGTGATCTATAAATGTTATTAATTACGTAATAAGAATAAAATGATTTATAATTTTTAAGAAATCTCATAAGACATTATTATTTAATATTCTTACACTATTATAATTTTGGATTTTGTATAGCATATTCTTATGCATTCTGCAAACAGATAAGAATATCGAAAAGACCGAAAAGAATATCAAAAATAACATTAATAAAAAAATTGTTAAGCATTTATTTTTTTTTATATAAATTTTTCGTAAAATATTCAAAATATTTATTCTTTCTTTATCGCTTAATTCGCTTAACTAATTGAGCTATTCTGGAAAAAAAGCATATACATCAGAATTCTATACAGATACAGAATATGCGATTTACTCCATATTGTTGATATGAGTCATTATGTATTAATTTTTAATCCTAAAATTTCGCTATATTCCGCTCGTGCCACAGTCGATTAATCGTTACGCTTGCTAGCCAACGTCAGACGATCATTTAAGAGCGACGCCATCTTTTGTCTAAATTCTCGCGCTCTCCCGCTTCGCTTCATATGTTATTTTACAATTTTTTGTAGCCTATTTACTTGTATTTTTGATAGAATTTTTCCGCGTAATCAAAACCATCGAGTTCGCCGCAATCTTTTCCCCCAGGAGATCGACGAGAAGCTTCAAAAGATGTGATAGATTATCGCGCGGTCGGACGGAAAGTCTCCATCATCAAGAGCCGTCGGAGTCGATGACAGCTTCCTGGTTAAGCTCACTGTCATTTAGGCGTCCTCATTTTCATAACTGACGATATTGTCCGCGTCGTCTGTCATCACAATAAAACGAACGAATGTGAGAGTTACTGCATCAGCAGTGGATGCAAGTTTTTGGGGTGGAAATCGAAGATACATCAGGTGGAAGACTCAGACTAATTGTAGACATCAAAGTATGTATTAACTATGTCATTAATATAGAATATATAGTAATTAAATTCTTAATATAATTATATAATTAAGATGTTTTCTATTACTTGTATGTAGTACTTATAACTATCTAATATTTTTAAATATGTTAAACAGATACAATATATTATTATTTAGAGACTATTATAACTATTTGGTTGAGGCAGTTTCCTTTCATCTAGATTTTTTGAAGATTATTTAGAGATTTATTTTTACAAAAATATTAAAGTTCTTATATTTTTCGGATTATACGCAATTAAAACCCTAGAAATTTTTACAAATTTTAGAAATAAGATAAATAATAAAATTTTATTTCTTTTACTTTTATTTCTTAATCAATTTAATTTGCGAATTAATTATAAAGATATTTAAAAGTTTAAGTTTATGAAATTCTAAATTCACAAAATTGTTGAAAGAATAATTTGTAATTAAAATTCAAGGAACCAATTTAAGACGTGTATATTATATTTAATCTCAACTGCATATATTATACCATAAATGTTTAGCAGTAGATAAATACATTTACTGTTAAATACGCGAGACGTAAACGCGGATCACATGTCCTTCCGGTTCAGTAAGCGCTTCCTCGAAACATCTCTTCACATAAGCCACGTCTGCATTTATTTTAACGAACGATCTGTGAGACATCGTTATATATTTGCACTCGGAATATCGTATTTTCAATCTGTCTTGTGGAAACGCGTACCTCGCCTTGACATCGTAGTGGAATATTCAAAATATATTTCTTCAGTAACACTTGACTTCTCTCACATTTTTTTTCATTGATTTTTCTGATACATCGGACATCGTAGATTTTTCCACTGTAGTAGTTGCTGTGTAGTTTAGCCGCCATGTAATATTATATGTCAACATGCGTCATGTCTGTCCATCTTCTGCTAATTCTGTACTCTTCCGTCCCAGAACTGAAACATAAAATGTTTCAATACTGCTTATTCTATCATCAAGAAGTTGTTACCTCATTCTATTTGCGTAAGGCTCGTATTTCATATTCGACAAGAACCGAATTCTTATTCTTGTATCTATTTAAATGGCTACAATCGACAATGTAACTGTGTTAAATTATTGATTTATATCGATTTATGTATTACCAGCTTAATGTTTCGTTTCTCTCTCTCTCTCTCCCGCTGGAATAAATGTGTGCCTGTCGATACTTACATTAACCAGTATTTACATTCACTCTCTTGAGTGACATTAATCCTAATTTGTTTCTCTTGCGTTTTTTGCTCTAACAGTTTAATTGAACTACTCAAATGTTGAAATAAAACGGTAATGATTTTGAAGATAACTTAAAAACAGTTTAATTTTTTAAATCATTACCTTTGTGATTCCAGATTCCACTGCCACCTTTTATAAATCAGCGTTCACGGCAATTCTATGTTTCGGATAGTCGACCCACCCCTCAAATTCAGACAGAGCGCCAGCGAGTGGATCTATAAGGTCAGTCCTGACAGTAAAAACGTGCGGTCAATGCGAAATTTACCCCGGAGGTCTCTGCCAAATGGGTCACTCCGGAGGAAAGAAGAGAGAGCGAAGGTTACGACGACGACGACGGAGATGTCGCTGAGCCATAAAAGTCGAAATGCTGGCCAACACGAGTGAACGTGTTCGAGACGTAGTGGCTCTAAGCGAATTACCTGAGATCCACACGTGGATCTCAAGGTGCACAGCCTTGAAAAGCTACGATGGCCGTGAGATCGATCGTCCGGTCGCACGTTGGTTTCTCGTGCGATCTTGAAACCGGTGTCAGTAAGAAGTCGTACAAATCACCTGTCGACTTCAAAACGTCGCGACATTATTTTATCAACGATTTGTCTTAGACAATTTTCTTTTTTATATTATATAAGATATTTCTTTTTTACATTACACAAGATATTAATAAGACAATTATGTAAAACTTACATCAATTTAAATAAAAATGTAAGTGTTACAAAATATGCATTATGCAAGATATAGTAACAATTACTAATATACTCGATTGTTCATAAACTTCGTTATTGTTTAAAATGATTTTTTATTTCAAATTAATACCATGACATTGCTCATTATCGTCATTTTCCACTCTAGATTTACACCGTGATTGCTAATTCAATTCAGATTTACCGTTTTGTTATTTTCCAAGTCTGTGATATGTTACAGAAAAGAATCAATGTACTCATTTAACATGATTATATTATATATTGTACATAAAACAAACAACTATATAATATATAACATCACAAATAATAAAATAAACATTAGTTATTATACATATCTTTACTTCTTTTATTAATAATGACTCAATAAAATCAGTTTTATGTGTCAAAATAAATTGTTCTATTAAATGGGTACATTACATTCGTTGATTAACTATTTTAACATAACTTTTTAAAAACAGTAAAATTAATAGTTACCAAAAAATCATTAAAAACTAATTTCTATTAATTTTATCTCTCTCTTTTGATACTTATTACGTTCTGCTATTTACTCATAAATTACAATTATATGATTCAATCTTAAGTAAAAGCTTAAGAAAATTAATTAGTTGCAACTTCAATACTCATGGCACACCTATTATCCATTAATTAATTTTCTGAAATTATTTTTCCCATTACTTTAATAAAGCATTGAGAATATTATTAATGGCACAATATGTTATTTTACAATAATTTATTTTATTAATGTGTTGTAAAACTACATTATATTCCAATTTCTCTCAATTGTTCTAGTTATAAACTCTTTACTTACTTGATTCTAGATGTTATTTCTCTGGTCGAGAGAGCCAACTCCGGATCCTAAAGCCGGTCCATGGTTTGCCTGGTTTGCGACGGCGGTTCTGTTGTGGCGCTGTCGACGTCGCATCACTAGAGCGATTTTAGCGATTTCGCCGCTGAGACTGCTAAAGAGACGTGCTACCGGTTTAGCAATTAATCAGAAGATGATTCTGAAGCAACAGAAGAGACACAGTCTGGCCCAGTTACACAAGCATAAGACTATTGGCATACGGCGAGCGAAGCGATTGTGCACTGGCGACGGTCCGCACGTATCCGGTAGCATGTCCATGATACAAGCTGTACCACAGATTCACTACAGGGTCACAAGGAGCGGCAGAATCTACGGAAAATACCCGAACAAGACCGCCATCCCAAACGGTAGCATTCAAGAAAACCATTAACATCACGCTAAGATCAAACTTTCAATTGTCTTTGTCCCTGTATAAATCTCGTAATTGTCATTGCCATCATATAATTGCATATTTTTTTAAAAATAAATTGTTCAAATAAGTGATGTACTTATATCCTTTTTCTTGATATAAATTTCTTTTATGAAAAATTTATTGTTGTCTGTTGTATAAGAGATTTTAGAAAAAATCTACGGTACGCTAATTTTTCCGCGATTTTTAAGAATCGAATAGTTTCGGCAAAATTTAATGAATAATTTTGAACATATTCCACGGGATTTGAAAGCAATACCAAAATGTATTTGATTTGGCTATTTTTGTTATTGCATAATGTAACTCAAGAGTTATATGACGCAAATATATGTTTTGCGTGAAATCAAATGATTTTCTTTTCAAGATAGTTAAGATATACTTTTCTCAATGTTTGAAAAAATCTTCGCATAAAGAAACTTTTATCCGTCCTTGACATAATTTGGAATATAAGGTACAAGACCTTGCAAAGAGGTCACCATGCTGCTTAACATTTTGGATTTCTAGCTGCATTCATCTCTTTGTAGACCAACCACGAATCAATAAGAGCTGACTGCGTTTAGGGCGCTTGGTACGTTTATACAGAGTGTCTCAACTTTTCCAAATGCTTCCTTCCAATTACGAATATTTTAATCAGATTAAGAATATGTTTTCTTATTATCAATTCAATGATTCAATAATTTAAAGTCTCTAATAAAAAATGTACAAATTTTTACAAACTAATATTTCACACAATGTTTAAACAATAAAGTAAAACTCGGACTGACGAAAATGTTAAACATATGGTTATCAGGCCTATGTCAATCACAGCGGTTCTTAGTGCTGAGTAATAATTTTTATTTTAGCTTATTCAAACTGTGCGCGTTGTATATTCGTCGGATTTGAAACACAGTCATTGCTTAAAAAGCATGAATACGTAATATTCTAAAGTCGATATTCATAATTGATTCTTATATTTAAGATCTTAAAATGTCATTCATCCATCAGAGAGTTGTATTAAGACATCTTAAGACACTTGTAATAAGAATTGACTATCTAATATCTAAGAATGAATAACTAAAAAGCTATATCCCAGCAAACCAAATTATAGCTATATAACTCAACAATATAACTGTTATATAACACACTTGTTATATAACAATTATATTGTTGAGTAAGAAATTACAATTAACAATTATATAACTGTAACCTGGTGTTTGCTAGGATGTAATACGCTAAGAAGCATCTATAAGATTCCCTTCTCTCCATAAAAATTGTAAAGAATTTATTGCGAAAAAATAAGACCTTAACCAGGGTACCAATCATGTAACTTATTCCCTAGGATGGAAAGGTGAAAAGTGAAATCTTTAACCATTGAAGTTAATGGCGAAATTTTTCATTTTTCACCTTTCCGCTTTAGGGAAAAAGTTACATGATTAATATTCAAGATTCAAACCTCAGTCTCTCTATATTCTGTAGCGTCCAATTCGAACACCAAAGAATGTGTTGATATTTCTTGCAATAATCAATACCGGTAAATTAACATCTTCTTTTAGGAGTCATAATAAATATAATAAACTATAAATATAATAAACTATAATAAGCGAAACTCGGACTGATGAAAAGATTGTAAAAATTATTACTCAGCACTAAGAACCGCTGACTGACATATTTTTGATAACCTTATGTTTGATATTTGTATTTCAGCTTTATGCAATGTGTTCAAAATCCGACGAATATGCGCAGTTCAAATAAGCTAAAGATTTTAAAAATTATCATACAACACTAAAAATTGCTATAACAAACATCAATCTGATAACCTTATGCTTATATATTTCTTCAGTTATTTTTAGAAAAAGAATATTGCGTGTTCAACATAATCTAGTTTGTATATTAACAAAAGCTTAAATAAAATCAAATTAATTTAGCTCTTAATTGAAAACACTTTAACACTTTTTGTTTACAGTTATTTAACATAAATCTACATTTCTTATAAAGAAAATTGGCTTTCGTCCAATTGGAATGATGGTACATCTAAAAACGTCTTTCCCTAAGCTGTCGCGCGAGCGGTGTATCGCGGAAAAGCGCTCGTTGGCACAGCCCAAGTAACAATGAAATGCTGCAGAACTTTCGTATCAGAGATGTGCCAATTTGAACGGCACAATGCCCGCGGTTTCAGAATGAGCAAACGTATGGAACGTGTACGCTGTCGAGCAGAATGGTACGTAACTATGCCAAATTTAATCATTCAGTAGCTGGGCTACGTCACTGACATCGGGATTGTACTCATTGCGTGTTGTTGCTCTGCATTCGGTAGGATATTTGTAACACACAATTCAATTGTTTTAAAATTTTTTTAGATATACCTTCTTTTTTTTGTCTGTCTGTCAAAAATTATCATGTCTCTTTCTTTAGTTCTACTTTTCTGCATTTTAGGAAAATATAGAAGAAGTATTATTGTATTAATGTATAACGTATAAAATAATTAACGTAATAATAGTTAATATATAAAAAATAACGTATAAAATAATTAACGTATAATAATAGTTAATATATAAAAAAATTAACTGTGTATAAAAATATCCTAGTCTTAAAATATACATTTATAAATATGTCAGAAATTCGTCAAAGCAAAATTCTTAGTACAGCTAAATAACACCATATCATTAAAAAAAAATTATTATATTAATTTTTTTCTTTATACGCTTTACGATATTAAACTGCAGTATTATTTTGGTGTCTCGGTATCTTGGTATCTACACATTCATGAAAGAAAAATTCTTATTATGTATTCGAGTTTAATCAATAAAATGAACGCGTATGAATAGTAGACAAGCACTCCTTTACTTCACAAAAAGTAGTTTACATTTAAACAAATCTACAATTCAAATAGTATCAAAAAGAAATAATTAAGCTGAAATTCTCGAAAATGATAACATTAACATGCGAAGTTGCAATTTTCCTATTTTTAAATAAACTATTACGTGATATCGTGAAAATTCTGATGAACTGTCTAAAGACCTGATTTGAATTTCTATTTGGTATAATTAACAATGTACGTAGTCATTTCATGAGAACGGCCAGCGATTTTAATTAAAGGGAACGAATAAATTACTGGAGGCTTCATTAACGTGTTTAATGATAGATGATGGAAAAGGCCAATTTGTCTTAAATAGACAAATTTAAATAAGATTACCAGTACTGTATATTTGTCAAAAAACTATAATTTTTGAACCAAAAATTTTAAAGACTAAAAATAATTTTGTTAAATAGTTATAGAATTGGTTCAAATATTTTGTTATCTATGTAAGTACCATACTAAAGTAATGATTATAATATATAAAATTATAACATCATATTTTACAGTAACATCATATTTTATTATTATAAAGTTTAAGTCTTACAGTTTAAAAGATTTACAATGTACTGTGTCCGGAGGATTAATAGAATTATTAATTACATACTTTTAATCGTAATAAAGTAAATTTAATTATGTAGCCGTTCTACACTAATTAACTTTAACTTAACTTTGTCAAATATATTATTTAGGCTGTATCTATAAACAGAGAGAAAGAGAGAGGGGATTTAGTCAATTATAATCAGCTTTAGTTAGTATAAACTGACTATGGCCGATGCGTGAGTCCGCACCGATCATCAAAGTTAACTTATCGATTTCCTGTCCATTTCTATGTCATTCTATATCATTTTACTTAAAATAGATATACATAGTCATGAAAGTTGACTTCAAATTTTTTATTAATTTTAACAGTTGGCATTATGAAACAAAATAGAACAAATTACTTGGTGACAATATATTACATAATTTTTGTATTTAAACTAATTTTTAATTATAATTCCAGCAAGATACTTAGACCAAGAGAAATCGGTCTGTAGAAAAGTATACTGGTAGGTCTGTGACATTTTGTATCATAATTAAAATATCCGCACAGAAATCTGTGAAGTTTCATAAATTTTCAAACTGCGGCCGAGCGGAAATGTCAAGGCGGCGAAGTCGCAGAACCGAGGATCGATAAGAAGGCATTCTGAGACATTTAATTGAGAACGGTCCAAAGAATATCAATCGAATTATCACTGACTCCGCTCATCGCGATTGATAACTCCGAAATCGCCGTGCCCTTGCGGCGACGAGAATGCGAGCGGATTCACCGTGACGACGGTGTTCGTGCAGGGCATTGCGACAGCAGGGTCGCAGCCTCGAATGCGCCACGAAAATGCCCGGGTGGGAAAGGGTGGATCGGGGGCGGCGCGCAAGCGTCGTCGTCGTCGTATCGACGCTTCGACGCCCGGGCCGAGGAAGAGAAACGGATTTCTCTACCAGTAGTGGTAGAAGTCCCGGTCGGGGTCGAGCGAGAGTGCGAATATGTGCGCGTGTGCATAGAGGTGTGCTTTCGCGAATGCATCTCGGATGCATCTCGAGGCAGGGCGAGAAAAATATATAAGATAAGTACGTTAAAACGACGTTGTGAGAACAACGACGACGAAGGCGACGACAAGTGCAGAGGACGACGCGTTATCGGCGTCTCGACCGTCGCTACCGATTTGGCCGGGTTCGCAGAGGAAAGTGGCGCGAGAGGGTGAACGGGGGTGTAAGAGGCCGTGAGAGACACCGGCAAGAACTGCTGGTGCACACAATCAGGATGCGACCGAGGAGGTACGTGTGGCGTCGGTAGAATGTGGTCAATGGTAGCGGTGAATAGAGGATTCAGCCTACAGAATGCCCGAAATCCTAGATGCATGGATCGTGACGTTATCTTCGCTTCGCTCAATTATATTCAGATACCGAGATAATCTGATTTGTGGATATTGTATTGCTTCGATCCGTTATTTTTGATTCGGATTTCTCAGATTGTCACATAATAGCTTCTATTTGATGATTCAGAAGATACGAATATGAGAGGTAGAAAGATGAGGAACATTAAATTTGATCTCTATGTCTAATTATACCTTCTAATAATCGAGTCCTTTGTGCTTCAGCCACGAAAGGAAATTGCGCAATCGTATACGCAGTTGGAATTGTCGTATTCCGTTGATGTTTTACGAAGATGATCTTAGGATGTGATAGAAAGATAGATGATGTAGAGGTCTTAAAATTTTTGATGTTTTTCAGTCAAGTCTTACGCGCTAATTATATCGCGTATCTATCTTGTTTTACGATTTCTAACTCTGTCTTGCTGTATAAGCGTCATATTCCATTTTCACTAATAATTCTAATTAATCACTATTATTTAACATTTTAAATTTAATATAATAAAACTTATAATAACAATTCTACCTGCATATAATAATTTTAATCAAGTGACATTTGTGTTAGTGTAATAATTCTTATAATTGAAACACATTAATTAAATAAAATCTTTGAACTGTGAAAACCTTGAGTTAACTAGTGAAAATCCCATAACTGAAATATTGCAAAAATACTTTTTGTCAATACCGTTAAAAGCATTTATTCGCGAAAGAATGTACTTTTTTATATTTTTCATCCCTTTCGAGTTGTTGCAAAATTGTTACAAAAAGCTTCTAATAAATACACACAGAAGACCATTAAAATTTCACGTCATGAGCGAAGCACGCGGCAGTATCGCCCTGAAAATCTACGATGTGCATTGACTCGCTCGCGCCCGCTGCTCGTGGATCACCTCTTATCACGACACATGCGCATGGTTGGGCAAATATTCGGTTAACTAAACAAAAGGGAGTAGCTGCTCGGACATGGCTTCGGTTGTTCGTTACCGTGCATTCTGATATGAGAGCGTTCTCGCTCCGGCGGTAATTGAAGAGCCTCGACGAGGGAAAGCGTTGCTCCATGCTTTCTTTTTTGTCAGCCGCAATGAGACCATGTCGTTGATTGCCGTCGGATGTGAGAATAGATAAAAATAGCAACGGTTCGAACTCGCGAGACCGTGTTTCACTCAACCCTTTCATCCTTCATGTAATCTCTCGTACACATTGAACATTTAATTAAATTAGAAAAATTAATTAAAGATTATTAAGTTAGAGATTTAATTAAATAATATTAACTGCATTAATTTAATTTTTGTTCATCAAAGAAAAGATCATCTAATTTTTTAGATTATTGCTGAATAATTTATAGATAATTTATAGATAAATTACAGATAATTTAAGAATTTTTCCTGTTTTCGGTTTGATTGGTTCTAAGATCGGAATTATTGTTAATCACGAACAAAATGATTTAAAACAATAATTTTATAATATTTCTTTCTAATTTATCATATTTATATAAAATACGTTAAATAGGAAAGAATATATTAGAAAAAAATAAAAAGGAAATAGAAAAATAAGATCATTATTTTAAATCATTTCGTGATTAACAAACATTCCGAAAAATATACATGTATATTTATATATATTCTTTTTCCTTTAGAAAGTTTGTGTTTAAAAATTATTTAAAAATGGCAAAATAATTATAAATATGATAATAAAAAGATTAAAAGTTGTTGATTGAAAGTTGATATGTATTTTGAGTTAATGGATTTAAATTGAATAGAGAACATGACGATCTTGAAAGAAAGTGAAACTGTTAAAATTTTTTTAAGCTTGAATATTCAATATCGCGTGATAAGATAACTAATGGATTTATAATTGTACACAGCGATTCTGTATGATAAAATCTTATTGATTATATCAAGAATGTATAATATGTAGGTATACGAAATGAGTTACACTTATTACCGTAAGAAGATTTAAATAATTATGATGAACTAAAACAAGATTATTTGTGATTTTGAAATGAGTGAATTAAATATTGATTAACAATAATAAATATTGATTAATAATAATAAATGACACTCTGACTGACAAAAATGTCAAACATAAGGTTACCAGGCCTACGTCAGTCATATTTTTATAATGTTCTTTCAGTCACTAACGAAAAGATTGTAAAAATTATTACTCAACACTAAGAACTGCTATAATTGGCAGTGAGTCTGATAACCTTATGAGTGTGACGTAGGTTTGATAACCTGTTTGACATTTTCGTCAGTCTGAGTTTCACTTATTATATCGCTGAAACAACTGAACATCAGTTCGTTTAACTGATTTAACATATATTGCAAAAAATATTACCACATGCCTCTGTAGTCGAATTAGTAGGACGCCCACATGGAATGTAGGCAGATCCTTGTTTGAGTCCTGGATGAGGTTTTATTTTTTCGCAATAAATTCTTTATAAGTTTTCTGAGAAAAGGGGATCTTATAGATGCTTCTTAGAATTAATATTACATATTTGGGTTTTATGCAATGGCTGCGTTTCAAGTCTGACGAATATGCGGCGTGCAGTTCAAATAAGCTGAAGATTGTAAAAATTATTACTGATCACTAAGAATCTCTGTGATTGACGTAGGTCTGATAATCTTACGGTTAAATATTGATTTTTATAATATTTTGTTAATATAAAACATTAATATAGTAATTAAAATTTCGATCCTTCACAGTTAAATAATATAATTGATAATTCTTTATAAAATGATTTTTTTAATGAATTAGCTTTATTTTGGCAGTATAAATAACATAGTGCAAATATTAATTTATTTATGATATAAAAATTAGAAATTACATAATAAAATTAATATACTAATAACAAAATTATCATGCGTTTCATAATTATTATTAATTTGTTGTATAACATTATTTTTTGTTTATATTAGAAATTTAATTGTAGTTCTATTAAAGATTGAACGATAATTTATAAATGCCATCTTATAAAAATAATATTGATACCGTTCTCTCCCTATGCATGAAAATGATTATATTCCGAAACTGTTCAAATCACCGTTTGACATTTCTATTACAATTTTCTGTCTTAAACGGCAAATATTACGTATGTAAGTTTGTCTTCAATCATGTCATCCAAGAAATAACGTAGGTAGATATATAACAATTTTGCCGTACATAATCTATATTCTGAAATAACCAAGTGCCCTTTCAACCGCTTAATCAATCTGAAATCGATTTTTTTTTTCAGCAAAAAGATTTAAAAAGGCCATATTTATTGTAAATTTTTCATCTTTATTATTACACTTAAAATCTTCGTAAATAAATTTAAAAAATAAATCTAACATAAGGGGTCTAACATCAAGATGCAAGATGTTAGCATCGCTAATTATTAAATTATTTCTGATTTAATAAATGTGATATTACCTGTTCATATTCAACTTATAGCTGCGTTAAGACCGGAAAAGTAATTCGGCGCGTAGTCGGTTGAATTTGAAAATAGGTATATAAAAATCACACAAGTAAAATTTATAAAAAGCACTAAGATCCAACTTGACCGTAAAAGGCGTTCTTATTTCAATTTGTATGTATTATATTAACGGTCGAATATCTCCAATTTAAAAAAATAAAATTAAATAATGATTAAATAAATTTTACTTAGAATTAAGTCAAATTATTTTGTGGTATGTAGTGTATTTACTTTCTAGAGTTCTTTTATTAAATTTGAACACTTTTATTTTTAATTCTAACTAAAACGAACAATATTTTTTTGATATATTCATTCAAGTATATCATTGTTAAGAAAAAACATATTTTTAATAATTTTTAATAAAATCTATAAGTGCAATTAGCATATTAATTATGTCTTTGATCAACGTATTAAACACTGAGAAAAATGATCTGATTATATTAACAAAACTTGTATGACTGAGTGTTTTTGGTGAAACCAAGTAAAATTTCCGGTTATTATAATAGAACTCTGGTTATTTTAATTAGAACATTTGATAGATTTTACTATAATCTGATAATTCCTACAAAATTTCTGATTTGTTCGTTTTTGAACAGACGTATTGGTTGAATTTAACAGATTTTTAAATGATGTAACAAAATTTTTTTCTAGTGAAGCATTCGTTATTCTGAACTAAAGTAACTGTACCCAATATTGTCTTGTACCCAAAATGGTCTATTTACTCTTTCTAAGTAGTTACAAAATGAATTGTACAAATAATGCTAGTAAGTCGTACAAGCTGTCAATGTGACTTGTTTGTAACAGTTGACTGCTCAGTTTGTGTATTCTGTTGACGGTGAAGTCAAAAGTATAATTTTCGTAATTGTGTTTCTTATAATCTTTCGTGAAATTTTCTTGTTATAGAAAGCATTAAATATCAAGTGATGATTAATAATTTGCACAATTTATATTATCATAACTTTATATTTATATTTTACAACACTATATTTAATTTATATATAAGTCATAATATCCTACTTATAATCAAAGAAAGAAACAACTAATGTGGTCAATGAATACACACTTATAATATTTTTTCGGTACTTTTATTATTCCAGATCATAAATTTTTATCCACTTACTAAATTGCGATTCATTTGTTTTTGTTTTAAAAGGAAAAAGTTAAGATAAATCAATTGTTTACTTAATGGATCGTTGATAAAAATTGTTCTTGTATTCTTATATGTCGTTAAAAAGAGGAAAACATATAATTAGGCCATATTGAATACAGATGATGTACCCATTACAACTTAAATGGAACTCTCTAAAAATGTTCATTACACCGACCTAAATATTTGAAATTGTTCCATATTTTAGTTTTTAATTTTGAGCTCAGCAAAAGTATAGAAAAAATTATAAAACTAGGTAGGTTATATACAATACAGTTAGCTTATTAAATAAGAAGTATTTTTATTGTAATAATATATAGATTGAAAGTGAAATTACTATTTTCATACATAACAATTTACTTATATTAGCTACTAATAAGCAATTTAATTTTACAATTTGTAATTTTTATTTTACATTTTAAGATTAAAATGATTTTTACATATTAAAGAGGAAGGGGAATTTGTTTATGAAATACATGTAAAATATAATTAATGGAAAAGGTGGTATTATGGATATTGCAGATGTTACGGCTACTTCTATTATCTCCGTTATTAGGTAACGAATTCTAACAATTACTTTTGGAATTATTCGTTTAGTAGCTCGCCATATTTTAATGCGTTAATATGCCAATTCACAATAGCTGACAATTGTTATAAGACTTTTTTTACTTTTGAGCATTTTGAAATATTTTCAAGGTACATTTTAGCACCTAATTACATATACTTCCTTATTGTTTTAAACTTGATCATATTATAATACGAATGTATATACATTCAAGTGCTTTTTTTATTTAACTTTTTATTCAACTGTGTACACATTTCGAGTTATGCAAAGTTAAATAATAACATAAGATTTTATTAATATAACTTTTAAGCGAAATTTTCATATTGAAATATTTCTTCAATAAATTGATCGTTACTCTAAACACTCTAGAGAGCTGTGTTCAGAAACATTAATAGTATCATTTTATGTTTATTGCTTGAACAATGATAAAATGATATCTTTAATAATATCTCGAATGTTTTAGAATGCAGGAAAATTCTAAACGATAGAAAATTAAAAATATATAATTTTGTAACAAAGTATTGCGTTTTTTAAACTAAATCCATTTTTTAAATTTATTTTTGGGCTAGCCATATTACCATCACTTTTCTTCTTCCACCGATTATGCAGTACGTCACAGTGTTTATACATCACATCCCAAGTAATGAATAGTTTGTTACTTTGAACCTCTGTTAAACAACACTTTGACAAATATAATCGTTCAAGCTCCAATATAAAATATTGATTATTAACAAAATTATTCAATAAAATGAAAATGAGTGATATTACCCCCTACTCTTCTACTATGTATCGGAATGAGTCGTGTGGTTCCGTGACCGATTGACAGGTCGCAAGTTCGAGCTCACGTACATCCTATTATACAAATATTATATTGACTTGATAAAATACTAATATTGACGTTTCTCCTTCTGCTCTGCGCCCAGAAATGCTCTTATAGTATTATATATTTTAACTGCTTAAGATAACAGTTGATAAGATAATGGGTGCCCTCCATTTAAGAGATTATACTTACCAGTAAGGTTGAAAAATATATTTTTGGAAATTTTTTTTTACTATGTGTGAAGGTAAAAGTAAAATCTGCTATTGTTCTATAATATTTACAATTAACGAATAACAACAATTAGTATTTACAACAATAATAAAAACTATATTTTTTTTACTTAAAAATGCAATCATAATATCAATTTTATATAAAAGATTATTGCTTTTTTCTAATTTTATTATACATATCGTTTTAATAAACATATCACTTCCACATAGAACAATTGTATATTTGCAAGACAGTATTGTACCTATTCACGTCTACATCTACAATAAGAAAACATAACTTATGATTACAATGCTGCTGTGAAAAGAATATTTCGATATTTAAAAATTTTAGAAGCATTTTATTAATAAATAATTTATATAAAGAAATATATCTTCAAATCTACTTTTTACTTATTTCATCGAATAAGTATCAATCATATTTTTAATATATAACATGTTACACTATTTTTAACCATTTTCTAAATTTTGCAACAATCGAAATCCGACGCGTTTTGGTGATCAATATCACCGTCAACGAATAAAAACTGTTAGCGATTATTTCACATTCTGATAATCTCGTAAGTCAATACCTATATCGTATTATATCTTCTTTACATTTGATAAAAGAGGATTAAATTGGAAAAATCGATAACGAAGTCACGCGCTATTGAAGATATCAATACATGTGGCGATGAGGCAAAGAAGCAACGAACGTAATTACTTAAATCGTAACATATTCGAAATTTTATTAAGTTGCTCTTTATGTAACAAAATCTCGATCGCTGCATATCAATGCTTACAACGTTGTTCATAATTAAGCAATCATAAACGATAATTGTGGCGTATATCGATTTTCGAGTTGATTACGTCGCTTTCACGTGGGCAAACACCCACGCATCGGTTAGAGTTGTAGTTGATTTTGAATTGTGTTGCTGGTTGTGAGTCTGCTGAAAGACCCGTTCGTGCCAATGGAAAGAACGATATAATGCTCGAAAAAAGTCCGATCGTTAAGTTTATTTCTGAAATTAATGAATTTTTTACACTCTTTATTTTATAGAAGCAATTGATTAACTGAAAACAATTGAGACTATGTTGACTATGAAATATTTTCCAATTAACGATCATGTAATTTTATACATTTGTAAACAAGATAAACACTAAAAAAATTAAAGAAAAGGATTTTGAAAATAATTCAATTGCGCAAGGAAATGTTCACACGTAAATTTCTGATTTGTTTAGCAGATCTGAAACAATCTAAATAAATTCTATAATTATTAAATATTTCTGTGCTAGATTAAAAAAATGTTATAAATAAATTACATGATATTGAGGTATTGAATATTACAAAATATTAAAATTACAAAATAGAAAAATATTCATAGAAATTATAAAAATAATGTAACGCAACATAGAATAAATATTTAAATATTACATTAACAAATAAATATTTTTTTTTTATATTTGTATAACTAGAAAATTAAAAAAATATCTTATATCTTACTTTTAGTTTTTAAGAAACTTATATTTAATTTTTAGATTTACAAAATTTAATTTTTGAACAATATTATAAACATTTGAATGTTACAAATAAAGTTACACTTAATTATATTTATATATGATAGACGCATTTTAATTAAAAGCAGTATCCTTAAATAATTATATAAAGCACAATGTCCTCCTAGATGAAAATGCGGTGTCAACTGTCTCGATAGTTCTTTATTATATGTACATATAATATAAGCTAGTACATATTGCGCTTCTACTTTGTGTCATCGATGGTGTCACGTGACAATGTGTCATGCATAAAACGTGAAAGTTCCATTTTAATTCGGGAAACACGACAGACGGCACGATGCTATACGATACACCCCTCCATTCAGGATCGACTCAGCTAAATTATGAATGGCGGTCGATACTTAGGGAGGGAAACTGTCGTGCGGATAGTCTGCGAGGTGTTCCCACAAGGGAAGAATTACGTGGCTTTCGCTAGAAAATAAAAAGGGAGAAAAGTCTCTGGCGACGGCATGTATTATCGACACGAACGATCCAGAAACTTATCCAATACGCTCGTTTCATACGTTATCCAACCGATCTACCCTTCGGAATGCAATTTTCCTATGTAACCTTTCCTGCTTCTCTGCTCTTCACTTCTAAAACCGAACTGGATTGACACACTGACCTCAAACTTGAAAATGAATAGCACGCGTGGTGGTCTTAATTTAGAATTTCGTTATTCTTTACAGTATTTGCTTCAAGATAAATTAATCAATTTTTTCTAGTAATTAATAAATTATTTCTGCTGTAAATTTTTTCCAAATATCAAGACTAAATAATTGTTAATAATCTTTATTCCAATATTAAAACTAAATATTCTTTAATTATTGTATAATATTCATTTCAGAAAATTGAATTATATTAATCTAAAAATTTTTTAGAAAACTTTAAGGCAACATTTGATAATTAATAATATCAAATAATTTTATATTCTAAATATTTTTAAAATAAATTGTTCAATTGAATACATTTTTATAGTTATATAATATGATGGAATAAGAGCTGCGGATCTGCTCTCTGTGCCAAAGAACATCTCCTCCCAGAACGTATCAGATTTTCAATCGATTACCATCTCTCAGAAGATAATGGCACACCGTCGATATTTTTGCCAAGTCACTATGGAGCATGCATGAGCATGAATCAAGTGGAGACTATGATCTTCAGTCACGAAAAACTGACTTAAAATAGAATTGTATAATTTTTTTAATTCCTATGAACTTTAAGATGTATATTTATCCACTACAAGAAAAATTTGATAACTGCAAAATTAAAAAAATCTCAATTTTTCAATTTTTTAAAAATTTTCCATCGATATAGAGTGAATATAATAGGTCTCAAAATAATTTGCTGTTGCAGGTGATAAACAGTTTCAGTGGCTAATTGACCTTTAATTGACCTCAACATTTAATTTTTTGTTAAAGGTCTAAATAAATTATCTAATTGACAACTTTGATTTTTTCCTTATAATATACTGTTATCGTAAAATGTGTAATATACAAAAAATCACTTAGGTTATTAGAAATATTTATTTTATTATCTCACATTTAGTAAAATTGCAGAAAGACGGAAAGGCCATCATTGTCAAGCAAGTTGATAAAATTGATTTAGATAGTATTTATATAAAGACATTTTCGGCTTATTTCTCAAAAATATTTTCGAAATATATAACTTTATTATACATTTAATATGGAATAAGCTTTAATTATACTTTTAAAAAGTTTAAAAGAATAATCTAAAATTTAAAAAGGATAATAACTAAAATATTTTGAAAAATTCAACATTTTTAAAAATTCTAAATGCGCCATTGCAAAGTGCTTATAAAATCGTAAAATTTTTACTGGAAATTTATTTGCTTAGAAAAGTAAAAACCAATTCTTATGAAAAAAGTTTTTCCTTGAAACCATTTGTTATCACAGTGCAGCATAAATCTAAAGTAGATAATTGTTTTGTAGTTAAGTCCATCTACTTTAACTTTGCAAAGTTAAAGGATTTTTAAAATTTTACATTTACTAAAGTTCTCTTAGTCAATATATATTTCTTTTTTGTTAGCAATTAGGCTTAAAATTTGTATTAATTCTTTGTTATTAATTAATTTGTGTATGTGTAATAAATTAAATGTTAAATATATTTAAAAATTCTTCCTATACAAAAGATGTATTTACTTTAATCAGTTGTGTACAATAAAATTACAAATAATACACATAAAATTAATATTCACAATATACGTATATAAAATAATTTTTCCGAATTTACAGTGATACAGTTACATCGATTGTATATCAAAATCCTCGAAGACGTAACTCCAGTATCAAGGACTCATTTGCCTAAGGACTTTAAAGGTCCTTTCCAAGGGTGCAAGGTAGCTTTAGGAACGCATACGTAGAACGAAGAAGATAAGACGTGCAGAAGACGAAGGTGCAAGTTCCTAGGAAGATTCGGTATCTGGCAGCGAAAAGATCGCGAAAAGGGTGAAGGGTAAAAGCATCTAAGGGCGG
>QKQZ01033460.1:0-13873 GCA_003595255.1 Solenopsis fugax
ATTTTTATTTAATAATATATTTTTAACTTATTTAATCTATTATTAAAAATTAAATTATTTTTTACAACATTAAGAAAAATCTCAATTTTTTGTGTAAATGCTTTTCAAGTATTCAAGATAATTTGTACAAAGTTTTATTGTGATTGTCCGTTTAGTTATTCAGTAAATAAATAAATTTTGTTTATTTTACAGAACTGATCTCTGCATTGCAATGAAATTTTACAATAATCATCTTGAATATTTAAAATACTTAAATAAAAAAATTCAGATATTCTTCATTATTTATTTCATTATTAATTGTATTTTCAGTAGAGCACATGTCTATTTCTTCTTCAAATAACTTTTTATCCAGATGGGAAATCACTGCCAAATTTTTTCTATTATGTTCAAATGCAATATAAAACACTCTGTAATTTTTTCATAATTTTCTTAATATTTTGAGAAATGTCCTATCATCCTTAAATGTCCTTCATAATAATTTTAAGAATTCAACAAAATTATTTTTAAATATGTACCTTAGGTAAACTTTTAGATACTTGAGCAAAATCGTTCTTTTCGTGTATAAGTGAAATTAGTTTACATGCATTTAAATTAAATACACGAGTCCGGGATATAGCGTTAATTAATTTAATCAATCTGCCTACTACGGTAAACGCACTATTAATGAGTATCCACGATAGAAAATCAGTCAGTGATAGAAAATCAGTTTCTCTTTCGTTAAAATAAGAATGACTACCAGTTTTAAACACCTCATATCGCGTGAAGAACGAAACATTTCAGTAACAATAGAGTCATTTGTTCGAATTCACTGCGTTCGCGTTTCGCGGGCTCGGCGAAATGAAGTAGGACGCTTAATTAGATCATTAGGCGGTAATAACACTCGCGTGCGCTCGCCGTCGTCCGTCGCGTTCCTCGCGAATAATTAGCGGCCCCGACGGCTCTCTTTCCTCCGGTGGATCGAAGCGGATGAATAATAAATTCGACAGCCCTGCGTAATAGCCGTTTCCTCGGTGCAAAGAACAGCCAACGGGGAATTTTCTTCCACGCGCGCGATAATGGATTCGATTAGCGAGGTGCACCGATCCAATTAAACTCGCTTCTTCGCGTCGTCACGGCCGATAAACGCGCCGCATGAGAAATTACGTAACATTTAACCACGCGTGAATGTCCACGCGAGTCTTCTCACTCTCGTTCGCGTACGGATTCATCCGCTGAGATCACGACTTTGCGCAGTTGACATAGATCCGCTTTCACTGATCGACGATTTAATTTTCCGCGGTCCAACGTTTTTTTGTTCGCTGCTTTCCTAGCCCAACCGGTTATCACCGATAGTGTTTTTGAAAGGGTTTCTGGGGCTTTAAAAAAATCTGAAAAAATTCTGGTACACTCTTTCAACATTCCAGAATACGATTTTATGAATTGTTTAATTCGAAATGTTTTTCATTTTTTTTATATGTATTTCAATTTGAAGAAGAATTCAAAACTGAAAATTTGTCTGGGTCTTTAAATCTCCGGTTGGACCACGGAGGGTTAATAATCGAATCAAACTGTAGCAAAGAAGTGTAGGGAAACGAAAAGTCAAAATGAGATTTTGATGGCATAGACTCCAAATGGGTCAGAGATCATCAATTAAAATGCAACTTTTGTAGAAATATCTATTGATCATTATTGATTATGATGAGTATTTTTTATTATCGCAGATTATCCAGTCATGATGAAGTACAGATGGCATTAAAATAAGGAGGGGGAGGGGACTATGCGGAAGTGATTGAGAATCGTTGATTAAACTCATCAAGAAACATTAAAAAAAAAAATGTATTAATTTATGGGTTCGTACAACGGCTGAACTAAAATCAATATTAAAAACTAAAAATTAATAAAGTAGCGGTCTTTCAAAGAAAATAAGTTAAAAATAATTTTTAAAATGCGATAATGAAAGCACCATTGTAATTTACAAAAATCAATGATTATTTTCACAAAAGTTGTATCTTAATTGGTCTAGTATTTTTCTCTAAAAAATTCTCGAAAAAAAATAGGCCTTTTTTCAGACAAAGTAGAATATCCCTTCAATTGACAAATATGAATCGGGAATTGAGAGGGTGGCGGAGTGAATTTTCAAAAGGCTCAAAAGAGACTCTTCGAAGAGCTACATTATTTTATGTCATTACGTTCACGGCAAGAACAACTTTACGGTAACATCTAACAATTTAACTAGATAAAGATTAGAAAATAATTGCATGTTGAGTCATCAAAATAATTATTTACGTCCAAGCATGATGATAACATTACTACAAATAGTTTTAATATTCTAGCAACCAAGTTAAACATCCGATACAGATTTTTAAATGGTTCAACATAGTTATTTTCAGATCTGTTTTTCAGCAAAATTATTCTTTCCGTGTTCCTTCGTATGAAAAATTTGGGATCTGATTTTTCTTCTTTTCTCGCAATATCACGTAGACCCGATGATTTCTTTATGAGCGACAATCTATCCCGTCCGTTCCGCCCGCGTCGGTTTTTGCTGGATACGGTCGTTCCACCACGTAACGGATGGACCCAGTTGCGCTAGCTCGCGATCACCGCCGGACCCGTCACAGGCCATTGCCTCGCGCGATTACGGGCCTCCCCTACCTTCGCCTTCTACGCCGCGCTCTGTCCGATTGCGCGCGCTCGGCATTATCGTTTTCTTCGAGGGAAAGTGAACGAGGTGCGACGCAATAATGCTTGCGCGTCGGTCCGCCCGACCGACCGCAACGCGCCACGGGAATATAATGATTAATTCGCGATTATCCGCGAAACTTCTTTTTTCCCACGATCGTCGCGACCCGTCGCGTCGCGTCGTCCGGCATGGCGCGACGTGCCGATTTTTTTGCGAAAAATCTCCGCTGCGTTTCAGATGTGCTATTAACAAGAATCAACGGACAATTCCTTGAAATTTAAGATGGGAATTCTGAGAGAATGAAGAATTACATACATATATTTATATGTGATAAATAATGAGAGAACCGGCGCAGCTATTTCAGGCTAGTGGAAAATATTTCATTGGCATCTGACACTGAGCTTGAAATTTTTTGGCTCCATTTACGCTAGCCGTTTCTTAGGCATATCTTTCCCTTTCTTTGGAGCGAAATGGTGGTCTGGCGGCGCAGAAAACGACGGGGGGGTGTCCATTAAGCCGCACGTTGGCAGGCATTTGCGCTGCGGTGGTCTCACTCGTCCTACCGTGTAATTAGATCGAACGCAGACCGGAGATCGGCGTGTTTTGCAATAAGAGCGAAATATCCGTTTCGCTGCGAACGCGCGACTTTACGATGGCGAACGAAAGTTTTAGAACTCGCTTGAGACAGCGATTTTTAACGCTTGTATCTTCAACTTTCCTGTTCTAAATCTGATTTCATCTCTTTGGTCAGAGATTTCGCTTAATTTTTATGTAATCACAGCTTAAAATGCGAAATTTGACAAAGAATCTTTTCACAAGTTAAAATGTAAAATATTGTAATAATTTTAAACATTTTAAAAAGATCTTCACAAATATAGAATTATCTTATTATCTATACAGGAAAAAGATCACAAAATTTGCGAACCAAAATGCTATAGCAAGAAAGTATTCAAAAAACAAGTAAAATAATTATTTGTAAATTTTTATTTCAAATAGTAATTTTTTTTAGAAATAAGGGATTAAATTTGGCCAAAGTCGCATGTTCGCGTGTATTAGTATTAGTAATCGCATAACAAGTGGCTGTCTAAACGTAATCTTTGATTGATTAACTTTAAATCCTTACAACACCAAAAGATACTACTTGAAATTTATAAATAACTATTTTACTTAATTTTTCGACAACTTTTTTGCTATAGCATTTTGATTCGCGAATTTTAAAGCATTCCATATATGCAGAGAATAGATAAAATAATGTGAACAGCTGAAAATATTATACGTAATATCATATATGGTAATATACTGCTTATTGTATTATTAATAAGAAATTAATAAAATAAACAATATATTATATAATATTACATATAATATTATATAATTGTATAATATTATGTATATTGCGTATTGTTCTCTTAATTACAAAAGCGCATAATACTTTCTTTACTTTTCAAAACTGCTCACAGTAACTCGATGATACTTAAGTCAAGTAGTTGTATGCTGACCTGAAGAAAATGTTATAGTTTTCAAGAACAGAGAACAATTTTGTAAAATAGTATGAGAAGTAAATTTCTTTCTCCATATCACTTATATAATCAATTGAAAGGTGTTCTCTAAAAAAAATAGTACAAGATATCATTAGTAGCTATTACAGCATTGTATGATTTATTTCAACAGGATAGAATTTGTATTAATGTCAAATGGTAGATTAATCTTTTTTTAATAAAAAAAAGCAGCGTCGTATTTCCTAGGTGTTCACATTTTTGTCCCTCCCCTGTAATTTATGAAGAGAGAATGATACGGCTCTCATCTCTTCCCTACTTCTCTGAACACATTTAAAAGTTAATTAAAATATCTTTCTTCAGTTGAAGGCATTTTAATATTACTGGCATACTTATAGCGCGTAGACACGATAGGCACGAAGTTAACAGGGCCGATTGAATCGAAGACAGTAACGTATTCGTACCAGTCGCGAGCTCCTCGCGATGGTATATGATCGCAATCTATTGAATTTTTATTTCGCGGGATGCGCCGTCGTTCGTATCATCGATGCTGACGCCGTGCGCCGCCGCCGTTCTCGGTGTCGCAAGAACGGGACGAGCGAAGGAGGTTCGTGAATTAGACAGGAGTCGTGAGTCACGACTCCGGGATCGTCTCCACTTGGCAACGGCATTAAATCGCCGGCGAAAAGACGCAATCGTATGCAATTATTCGCGTTCGCGTGCGGCACACAGCATTTTGCAAATTGCAAACGCAACCGCTCCGCCGATTGGCGCACCGTCGCTAACGTCACGGATCCGTGACTCATTGCCCGTCGCTAACAAATAGATACTTAGTGTGTACATAGCGTTCGATAGTGTTTGGCAAATATAACGGTCGAGGCTCGAACGGTCGGTTCGGGCTTAAACAGACCAGGGCGAATCGTAAGCCGCCCAAGTCGCCTATATTTAAACCTCTGCGCCAATTTCTGCGGTCTACATCGGCGCGTCTAATATACTTGGTAATGGAACTTATAACGCGGTTAAAGTAAATACTGAAGTGCTTCCAAACATATCCAGCGACTCGTGTGCCGCTGCTCGCGGCCGTTTCGGAATCGCTTGCACGCACCGCGAGCAGCTCGGCCGCGGAGGAAGCGACGTCCGAGCAGCCGCAAAAATCGCCCGGTCCCGAGTGTGACTCATCACACTCGAGAGACTTCAACGCGCGTGTGTTTCCGCGAGAGCACCGGTATTTCTGGCTGGCGGCGTATTTGTGTTACACGGCGTTGTATCAAGGCGCAAAAAACCGCAACTGGAGTGGCGTCGTCATTGCTCGGGAAAACGGGATGTCGGAGATGCATGATTCTATGTCGAGTCCAGGTCGCAGCCTCCTTAGATGCGCAAGATTACGTGGCGTTCTCTCTCGACGGACTAACCAGGCCGATCGGACCCGGTTGTATCCGCAACAACTGGATTTCGCAAGGAAGAACTAGTCTTGGTCTCCATTTTGGTCACAGCTTGTCTCATATCGAAATATAACAGAAACGAATATTTTGCTTCTATCTTATTGCTATTACGTTTTTTTAAAATCTTCCACACTGAAAAAAATGTCTGGTTATAATTACCAAATGTATAGTGAAATAGTATCAATGAAATATTTTGTCAATATAACCAAAAATTATTTTATTTTTCTCAATGTTTAGTAAGTATTAATCAAATCTGGTATAAGTTACTAAATATTTAGAAAAGTAAAATTATTTCTGGTTACATTGACCAAATATTTAATTGATACTATTTCACTATACATTTGGTAGTTATAACCAGTCTTTTTTTTCAGTGCACGCTCGACGATCTTTGTTGAGCGATTCTACAATGACGCAAATTTGTTTTGACGTAAGATATTTTTGTGCAGATGTCAATTAAAAGAATTGTCAATTAAAAGAAATGAGTATTTCGAAATTAAACATGATGCATAATTTGTTTGGATAATATGAGATATTGAAAGCAGTCTACTTTACATAACTTGCGATTAATCAATATCTGACTAAACATTGTTGAATCTCGAAGTGTTTTGATAAAATTAATTACTCATGTATACCTGGAAAAAATTTATTGTCCGGTCCTCCAATGTCGAGCGATACGTCTATTGTTCGTTGGTCTTTTACGGATCGACTTTGGGGATCGGTGAACTGTAAGTCTGCGGGCATACTGGCGAACGGTCGATGAGTAACCATGGGAGACCAAGGCTGTGCCTTCCAACTCGATAAACCTCATCGACATTCAAGCCCTCTTATACGCGAAAACACCGCGCCGTTTTCTATGCACGTGCGTTTTACATTTCGTACGAACACAATGACGTTTTACAACCAAAAGTAGTCTGGCGATCTGCCAGTTCTTGCTGGATAAAACTTTGATCGGTATTCATAGTCCGTTCTTATATTCAAAATAGTCTTACGTACAATCACAGAACCGTATTAGCATCTTAAGAATAAACTATGAATATCAGCTTTTTGTTTTGTAACATATTCAAAACAAAAGCATAATATTAATGCTGTCGATATGGTCGATAACAAAATAAGAACTTTAAATAAGTACATACATCATTTTGATGTTGTAAATATTTAACGTTGGTTCAAGTACGAACAGTAATTAAATCATATGCTTGTTGTCACAATGATAATTTATCATTAGAATCAGACTGCATTTACGTTGATCACGCTTTATCTTATCGTTATCGGTGTTTCAGGAAATTCTTAATCTTGATTGTAACGCGATATGTATGATCTAATTCGCGATTGTGGTAGAATGTCGTGGAAACATTCAACAGTATTGAAAACAGCGAATGTTGTGCTCTCTAAATAGGAATCAGTATGTTATTCATTTACAGTATTATATTTATAACTGTCATTATCACTGACTATTCGCTATCTTTCAATGATTTTGAAGGATCGAAATCAGCGTATTATTGAAAAACAGTGCATATATCACTGATTGATATAGGTATAGCGCTGAAAATAATAAGATTTCACTGATTCCGATTTAGAGAGTGGAAGAGAAGCATCAGAACTTCCTTGAAAAACGTCGACATAGCGACAAATAATAAAGTATAATTCCCCGTGCTCGTTCGTGAGATTGTGTTACTCTCCGTAATACGATTGCGCAAACGTCGCTTTTTAGTATTGCGGCTAATTAACGGGATTACCTCACTCGGGTAAATGGAGTTAATTAATGCTAACGCTTCATTTAGAATCCGCCCGCGATTTTCTGATTGGTTATGTCTTATTACCCGACGACGGGGCGCGTTATCGAGCATCGGGTTGAGAAACTCCACGTGGGAACAAAGCGATTCACGTGTGTGGCCACCGCGCTTGCCGTGTGTACTCGCAACGAAACCAGTTCTCGTGTCGCGTCCTTTTGTTATATGCACAAAAGCACCATGTTCGCACCTTTGTCGGCGGGAGATTTTTCCAAACGATCTTACGTGCACAAGTACAAATATTTCAGTCTTCCTTCTCTCGTTATTTCTTTCTCTCTTTCTATTAACTCCACTACGATTCGGATCGTTTTCTCTATTTATTTGCACTGTAATCCGCGATAATTTGATAATTAAAGAGAAAAATATTCGCGATGTACCCTTTTCTTTTTTTAATCTTGGAAAGCGATCTGATCTTTAAAGAAAAGGAAAGTGAGGTAGTCGGCTAAACGGTCAAATTGTGCGTCTAATTGTATGTTAATAAATTTGCGAGATCCTTTCACTGAGTTCTCAAACTTTATCTATATGCACCATCTTGAGCTTGCTGTGCGTAGGTATGACGAGAACGTCGAGAAACGTAATTTATGTGCACACTGACTCATGCCGCGGGTTTATTTTCTCCTCTCCCTGTTCACCGAATGACGTTCGCGCGCAATGTATGATGTCGGTTTCGTGAAAGGAGTGACCTACAGGTCATTCTATATGCCAGAATCCTTTTAAATGCTAAAATGTTTTTTTTTTATTTTTAGTAAAAGTCGCGGAAACTTTCGAGGCACGAAGTTATTCAAAAGAAATGCATTTAACGCTAATCAAATTCGTCTCTTCTATGCGCAGAGTTTGGAGCAGGAGAGGCACCTGTTGCGAAGGAGACTCGAAGAAGCTAGAGATGAGAGCGAGGCAAGTGCGTTGGAACTACAGGCTGATGTGGAGACTCTTAGGAGTCAATTGGAGGAGCAAAATGAGAGGGCGAGGAGAGCGGAGCGCGACCAAGCCACCCTCGTCGCGGAGCTGACGGCGCAAAACACGAGGCTGACCGATCAGCTGAGAGAAGCTGCCAAACAGGAGGAGCAGCTGCTCCTGGAGGTGAAGGTGCTGCGGGAAAAATGCACTCTCAGGAACACCACCCTGCAGGATCACGTCAGCAGCTTGGAGATCCTCAGGGACGAGGTGAGCATGAATTTTTAATCTAAAGATTAAAATCTCTATCATCATACATCATCCGAGTGCGTAATTAACTCCTTTTTGCATATAAAAACTTGACTTTTTTTCCCCTCTATTCTTAGTTAGTAATGCTACGAATTTCTTGCTACGGAATTTCCTCCTTGCTTAATTGATCCGCGCGCGGAACGGAAACTGTCGTTATTAATCATCGGAAGCCGAACGCGCGGTTCTCAGGCGGGGCCCGCTAAATAATTCGCAGCATCCTTTTTATAAAAAGGAAGCGGTAATCATCATTGCTCGCGTTCGCACGTGAATTTGCGCGTACAATCTCTGGGAAAACGCTATCATCGAATAAAAATGAACGTGACCCTCGTCGGTCGACTCGATTTGCCTCCGTTCCGTTTCGCTCCTTCATCTCGTCTTACAATGGCAACCGGATGTCGACTCTTGGGAATCGTGCACGTAGAGGGCTTATTGAATTAGACGTGGATAAAATTAAATCGAACGTGAGATGCATTTCGCGAACATTACGACAATTACTATGCAGGGGATGAACAAAATAATGTGAACGCGTAAAAAATATTCACATTATTTTGTCCATTCTCTGTATTTCAACATTGCGTTTTATATTAACCGTATGTTTCATATTTCTAAATTCAAGCAGCCTTGAAAAGTCATTTGCGCGTGTCGTTTCAGGTACAACTGGTATCCGCACAAAGGACAGAGCTAGAAAGGCGGTCCTTGGAGCTGCGCGAGGAGAGGGCCAGGGCGATCGCGGCCCTCGAGGAAGCCGAGGAGAGAGCCACGGCCTTGGAGCGGCTCGGCCACGAAGCGGAACACCGCGCGAGACTGGCCGAGCGGGAGAGGTGAGATCAGAAACCGCGATCTGTATACGTGGCCATTTTATTTTAGTTAACACGAGAAGACAACGCTTCACTGAACACGATCTATCTATAGTTACATCTTTCTGAATTTCACGTATCCAAAATTCACGTGACGGTCGCAACTTTATCGAGTAAATATCAAGACATCTTATTCAGTTTTGTTTTTTTTTTTGTCACATTCTTTTAACTGCGCAGTATATTAAAATCAATGTATTTATTTCCTTTAGGGATGAGCTAGCGTCGGCGTTGGCGACCATCGAGGATGAAAGAAGAACCCGGTCCGATTCGATACAGAAACCACCGCGATCTCTGCAAGCGGAGATGGAGTGCGAGGAGAGCGGCAGCTCGCTCGGAGAACAGGACGATGGCAGCCTGAGGACGGAAGTATCGAGGGCGACGAAACGACTGAGGGAGTTGTGCGCCCATCTGAGACGTGGCGAAGATGATTCGGGTCTGCAAAGCGACTGCGACGAGTCCATGCTAGTGATCAATCTCAACAACTCCGAGGCAGAAGTGAGCACCAACGAGCGGGAGACTCACCCTTCGCCGGTAAGCAATCCTCTTCACGAACCGTTTGTTTTTTTTATTACAAGCATATAGCATTAGATTTAGATATCTAGTTGAACAAACATTTATAATTTATCTATCACTGTAATCATTTTCTTCGTAGACGAACTGTCCGGGTGCGCTGATAGAGCTGGTCGAAGAAGTCTACAACCTCGCGCTGTCGGGTAGAGGGGCACCAGGGGAATTGGGATTGGCGGTGGAGCTTCATAGGGTACGAGAAGAGCTGGAGAACTCTCGGGAGCAGTACAGGATACAGGAAGAGGAGTTGAAGCGACGCGGCGATACCGTCTTGGAGCTGACGAGCAAGTTTAGCGTCTGCGAGGCTGAACTGCGCGGCGTCAAGGAGGAACGCGACAGGGCGAGGGGCGATATCGAACACTCCGAGTTGACGAAGGACGAGATCGTAGCAAAGGCTTACAAGGTGCGGGATCAGGCGGTGGCCCGGCAGAACAGGGTGGAGGTAGAGCTGGCCAGAACGCGGATTGACATCCTGCAGGCCGACAGTCAGCTGAAGGAGGCGATCAAGCAGAAGGTCGAGCTCAGTCAGCAGCTGGAGCAATGGCAGATGGACATGCAGGCGCTCCTGGACGAGCACGTGCGCAGCAAATTGACCCCGGCCTCGCAGATGGTCGCCACGAAGAACGGCGAGAATTCGGACATGTCGGCGCCGGCCAGAAAGAAGAGGAGCACCGGCTCAACGAAGAAGATGTTCGGCCTGTTTTGACGAAAGTGACGCAGCGCGATGGCTTCGTTGCACTGAGCCGAGCGATCGCGACTGATATAGACCTAGACTTCTGTGTTCCTGCGCTACAAACCATTTCGCATAAAGAGACGTCAAGAGACGGGATGAAGAGAAGACAGTGCGAATTTAGTGCTTATCTTGAGAACCGTTCAATTCGGACCGATCTCTCAAGGAGCGGAGCAGCGTTTTAGACATTCTCTGCTCTGCTCTCATTAAATAATGCTGCTTGGATCGTACATGTATTATTGTATGTGGACATCCGGACTAATCACAAAACTAGCGACTTTGAGTAACTAAATTTAGCAGTTCGAACCAGACCGGTCTCGTCTGGTCTCGTGCAAACTTCGGGACCTGTCTCGGCACGAATGCCGAAGCATTCTCGGTGCATGACGCGTGCGAGAAGCGTCCGCGTTGCTCACGGCGGGGAGCCTGTTACATCGGTGCTGATGCTCGTGTCGAAACCGTAATTCGAATTTAAGTGGCGTCGCTCGTAGAAACAGGGACGTCCGACTTTCTACGATTCCTCAACCAGGGAAAGTCGCGAAACGTTCCTCCGAAAACGTACCTCGCGCGACTCGACACGCGACATCATACTTTTCATTCTTCGTCTCGATTACGCGCGTTTTCTGTGTCGGCCACTTTTTATCAGGCGGCTCGATCGATGTAATCCGGCGGACTGTCATTATCGTTCACTCGGCTGTTCATGCGAAAAGTATTAATGGCATAAAATTGCGTTGCGACGCCGATCGCTAATGGAGTCAGCGATGAGATGGACAAGTCCATCTCATCGAAAAAAAAAAGAAAGGAGAGTCGTCGTTAATGTTGCCTCCCCGAGAAATTAAGGTTCCGTTACGAACGACATCTTTTCTCCACGATAGATAAATTTTCGACACGTCCAAGCGACGTTTCTAGCTCAGGGAAATTTTTCGCGGACGCTCTTCTAATTTTGCTCTTTCATCGCGTTTCTTCGTCCGCTCTCGAAAGATCCAGAGGGACCACTGCAATCTTAACGAGACTGACCGGTCACGGTCTCTCGCTTCACGCGGGGTGAGGGGAGGAGGTATCAATCGTCCGAAAGATGACGAAAGAACGCAAAACGTTTAATGTCCCGGCAAGACTGATTAGGATCGGCAAAGCGCAGCCGTGTTTTTTTTTTCTCCCGCGCGCGAAAATGCGTTCTGTCATTTTCATCATCGTGGAACGAATCGCTCTCCACGGTAAGAACGATCTCCGAGTGGAAACTCCTTATTTCGAAATGGCCTCGCGATCTGCTCGAATAATGAAACGAATCGAAGTCACTCGAGTGCTCCTCGCTCCGTTTCTTTCGCCGCGCGACGCGGGGACATGGAATTCCTCTCTTGATACGAAACATTGTGATACGCTGTGTCTTACGTTAGAATCGAAGAAGAATGTTGTGCGCTTCCTGATACATTGCGGAAGCATCACTTCTGTAATAAATCGACGATCGTATTAGAGCGTGAAATTAAAAAAAAAAACTTTTTTTTAATTTCGTCAACAATTAAATCGCGAGGAATAAATAGTAATTGATAAGAAAGCCGTGGATTTATTACGCACAAACGTGTACTTAAAGGTAATCCTACACACGGGCTTGGATGACTTTCACTATCTATCTGACCATGAATAATTACCGTCCGTCCATCGCTCCGTCCGGCAGGACCAACGAAATGTTCGCGATACAACGAGGAGAAACGAGAGTAGGATGATGAAGCGCTTTGAAGATGATGAAAGTCGATCGATCCAGCCGGTGATCATTGATATTTTAGCAACGATAGTGCAATATCACTGAAATATTTTTACGATATTAATCGAATCGACGAATGCAACGACTGCTCCTCGAAGATACTGCGTTCCGCACTCGCAGATAGATCGGTCTTGAGGAGCAACGACTGCGATGCGTTTGGTGGCACGTGTGTGGATCTCTCACGTGTAGGAATTGCATGAACACGCGTGCGTGCGTCGCACATAGCGAATTGTTTGTACATTAGTTTCCCCCTTTTCGTTTCTTCGGGGCGAGCGTACCGACGAAACTGTATGATAATTGTATAACTCTCGATCTGATCAACTGCGACGACGATATTTATTTAATAAAAGTCTGTTTTACGAATGAAAGTCTCATACTTCTATCAGTCTCCTATCCGTTGTTATCCGACACGCACTGTAAATCCAAGTGTGTAAAACGTGGAGTCACTTTTTACACATTTCTTTGTGTAATTTTTGTATGATTTTTATATGCTTAGATGTGTATCAATGTTAAATTACACATCTAAATGTGTAAAAGATACAAAAATTATATGCATAGAAATGTAAAAAAATGACTATATATTTTACACACTAAAGGGTAAAAATTACACGCTTGGATTTGGAATTCTTAATTAATCCTAATTATTAGCTTATTAGATTATACTTAGTGT
This sequence comes from Solenopsis fugax, assembly GCA_003595255.1. Classification (NCBI taxonomy): domain Eukaryota; kingdom Metazoa; phylum Arthropoda; class Insecta; order Hymenoptera; family Formicidae; genus Solenopsis; species Solenopsis fugax. The sequence continues at coordinate 13,171 of QKQZ01033460.1, forward strand.
TCTTAATTTTCCGTAAAAAAAAAATAAAATTGAAGAAAAAAACCTTTGATTTTTTCTACATTTTTCTGGGTGTGTGAAGTTGGTACACAAATTTTGAAAAATGAAAGTGCTAACTTCACACTCAATACTAGCACCGAATAGATCTGAATAGCTAATTTAATTCTTTTAACGAGTACTAGACTTTTCGATATAAAAATACTATTTCTAAAATGTATTGAGAACTCTAGAACTCGTCGAAAGGAATCGTATATGCTATTCAGCACTATTCGTATTTAACAAACATTTTATTTTTTTTAAATATTTTTCTCTAAATCAAAAGTTTTTTTTATATCAAGAACTCTAGTACTCATTAAAAGACATCGAATTAGTTATTCAGAAGAATTTTATGTTTTCCCGTAACGTTCACCAAAATACGCGATTAATATAACAAGTTTCATTTTACGTACTGAAGTGTACATTTACGTGCAATAAATTGTTGGATGGAAATACTTTCCAGGATTAAATATTGATATTAATCTAGCGTAGCGCATTCATTTTAAATGGACCTCTATCAATATGTGGAGCAATGGATCTCTATCAATATATTCATTACTAGATTTAAATATAATTTGTCATTCACCGACACATGATGCGCAGCAGTGGAGTTTTCAACGTCGACCTGTAAAACACAAATAAATATAATTCACATTATAGTAGCGTCCGC
>QKQZ01033478.1:0-60749 GCA_003595255.1 Solenopsis fugax
GGTACGCGAAACGCCGCTCGCGTGGCCTTGTAATATCGCGAAACTTGTCCCCGAGTTTCGGCGAGGATGGGCTTTAGATTCGAGACGGACGCGGCGAAATTCGCTGATCGAAATTGCACTGCGATTCGGCTCCACAATGCCCGCGATTCCTTGCAAACAGAATCAGAGTCGCCGCTGTTAATTTGTTCACCGGACTCCCCCCCTCGCCTCGCCTCGCCTCGCCACGCTACCGCTATTTCGCAGACTCTTCATCTACCCAGTTCGAGTTAACTTCGTCTTCCACTCTATTCAAACAGCGTCCACGCTCAGACGGTCCGCCTCGCCTACTCATTAGCGTCCTTCCGTCCGTTATTACTAATGCACGGGAGTCGGCCAACAAATTTACACGCGTTGCTGGGAGTTACTCATTAGAGCGTCAATGCGCACAATGTAATATTGCAATTTCGCAAACTTCGATGCTAATTGCAGTCTCCACAGTCACGTAACGTACATAAAGAAGATCGTCATTTAAAAATCGATCTTCTGTCAGCGCAGATTGATCGCGATATCAATTATTTGCGAAATATTAAGGCTGAGTAATCCTGGCAAAAATTGTTGGTGAGAAATTGTGCTTATATCTGTTTGTGAAGAACTGTAACAATGTTTACACTGTTTATGAAGAGTTTCATTGATAGTTATAATGTTTCGAAGGAATTTGGATCAAAACAATTTCACAACATCTCCCAATCATCTCCCATTGTTTTGTTCGTAAATAATTAATAAACATCTCTACAACATGGAGATTTCTAGCGAACAGTACACAGCACTACTGTAAGATGAACAAAGTATAGTTCTATTTCTCGTAAATACAAATCAGCACAAACAATATTTATAATATATTACAAAGATGCAGTATTACGAAACTTTTTTAATAAATATTTTAATAAAATGATTCCCTGATATTGATATCAAAAACAATATTAATAAAAGATGTATTTTGACAGTACAGTTTTTAGTTCTGTACAAAAATTAATTCACACAGAAATCTGATAATACCTCTCTTGAATCCTGGTAAAAAGTCTTATATTGAAATTTAAGAATTCGGGAAGTGTTATGTAATGTTATCGAAAAATTTAATATATATTCAAGAGATATTTTGATAAGTCATGAACATCCGATAAACAATTCCATGTTTAAATTTCCATCTCATAAACATTTAAATAAACATTTTAAAACTCCAATTAAACATCGACTCAACACTTGAGCAAATATCTCGTAAACTTTTAATAAACGTACGATTTTCAGTGAGGTGGATTATTTTAAGACGGAATGACATGTTTTCATACAGTGTAAACGCAAATGCAAAATTTCTCTCTAAATGTTTCCCGACTTGTAGTGATGCGCAACTTAAACGACGTAGTTTAAAAGACACGTTGAATGGAGGCATTTTAACATGTATCTTTCATAGTACGTCATGTTAGGACAGCTTCCTGTCCGGGATGACACACGGTGTTGCCAGCCGTGGCCCACGTTGAAGGGGGATCGTTTTGCATTTTTCGCGAGGCGATAAAAAACCGGAGCGCGCGCCCGCCGCGGTCGCGCGTAACGTTGCACGTTGTCGTGGCTGTTTCGGTCCATCTACGTAACATTATTCGCTTGGATACGGAGCCGCTCTGTTTTTCGGTGCGTGCGCCAGTACATTTAATACCTACAATCTTTTTGTCTGTAACTTTGCATTAATCCGGAACGTAATAAAGCGAGTACGAATAAACAGAGAGAGAGAGAGAGAAAGAGAGAGAGAGAAGAGACCGGCGATGGCGCGGCAAACTCGCCAAAAACTCCACCGATGGTGGTGCGGGATATCCGGGCGAAAGTAGGCAGCCGGGATATGCAAACGCGACCGTAAGCCCCACCGGATTAAGCACGGACGTATTTTCAATTCGCGATAGCAATAAGTTCAACCTCGTCCGCTCGTTCGTTACTCATCCGTTCTCTCTTCCTCCGTCTTTCCCTCTCACTCTCTTCCGCTTTGCTCTGTACCCTTTTTGCACCCCCGATCTCGTTAGTATCGTTTTTATTCCGTGCCTCTTACCCGAAACGTGTCGAATCCTTTCGTGACTGTCCCAAAGAACAATCTTCCTTGATGCCCATCGGCATAAATTCTTTATTGATATTATTTATAGTATTGTCCGTCTAAGGAGCTTCTCTCCAGATACCTTTACAGATATCATTTGGAGATATCATATGAACGTTTATTTTTATTGTAGAAACAATAATTGCCGGAATCGGAATTATCAGTATTCTTTAATATCGAATAAATTGCATTCCGATAGATACTTTCCATTATATTATCGGTTTCTTGTAATAGTCCAGTTTTCTCTTCTTCTCAACGAGTTCCAATTAAAATTTTATTTTATGAGGTAAAACGAAATGAAGTCTCGTTTCTATTTGGCCGAAGATACAGATTCATTATGGAAATGATACAGAATTTTCTGATCGAAAGTATAACATTATTAAAAGAACAATTAAGAGCTTCTATTACATTTTAAATCAGACGTTATATGCTTCAATGATATATCTTTCCCAAATAAAATCATATCAATTGTACGATTTTAAAATTACTAGCTTAATGTGAAAAAATTTGAGAATTTAAATATCAGCTCGATCGTTTTATTTAATCGTAATAAATCATTCCTCCTAAATAGATTCATAGTGCAGTATCTTAAATATACACGTAAAAATTATTAACCACTAAATTTTTGTGGTAAGCGAAAAAAACGTCTAATGAATTTATTGAGAGAAAGAACATTATTTGTATAAATCTGATCCATGCGCGAAACGCATCATCCGTCAGACACCCATTAGACCATCGGTGTGGCCACGATGCATTCGCATGCTCGATGGGCACTCAGTGGTCATCTAATGGACACCGACGCACTTTTTCGCACGGCACTATTCGTCATGACCATCCCGTCAGGTGTATACAATACAACGGGCGAAAAAGCTGACGAACGTTTATACAACGTGAGAAGAATGTTGCTCTCGGTCACGTCTCTCCCCTAGTCCACTCACGTAACGACGAGAAAGCAAAAAGCGTGCACGTTACTTTATTCGTAATAACAAAATAATAAAGACGAAAAAAAAGAGACGAGATAAAAAAAGCTCGACCTGTGTAATAAGTAGCATACCAGAAGGACGGTAAGAGGGTGCTAATTTCTGATTAACTAGCAAAAATTAAAGGTAGAAAAATTCTCTCCTGCATTATAAAAACAATTCCCTGGACACGAAATTGTAATCGGGAGTAAGATACGGCGTTGAAGAGGCCTCGAATATCCAGGGATCTAATGACATTTAAACAAGGTTGAAGATTGGAAAATTGAATAGCGTTCAAGACGGAATTACGATGCCGCATTCATCGCATGAGCACGGAATTGCGTGATGCGAATATGCAACATGATTGTATAGATGCTCGAGTGCCGGCGGCTTATGCTGGTAATCGCGCCTTTAACACCAATGCCGATTGAACACGATGAAGCGGCGAGCGTGATTGTAGCTGGTAGATTAAGGTAGCGAAGGTGAAGGTAATGGTGGACGCGAAAGAGGAGGAAAGAGAGGAAAATTTTTCATTGGAGTCAAAAGTTCGGCGTACTGAAAGTTTAATTCCAGACTCTCTGGGCGTGGTGTGGCTTGAATGAAAAATCTCTTCTTTGCCTTTACCTCCCCTTCCCGCGCCTTCGTCTCTATCCGCCTTCGTCGTGCAGTCGCTTTCGCGCTTTCCCGTATCCCGGCGCGTAGCGAAGAAAGACGTTCCTTTGCCAAACCGTTGCCGATTAAATTCGATGGAAAAGGCTGCGAGTGATTTAGCCGAGACTTATTTCGCGGTTGAATCGAGCGACTAATACATCGGCACCTTCATCCACGTTCCTCTCGCCGAGATGTCAATACCGCCACTTATCGTGACGCGCGCGCCTTCGCGAACGGCAATTTAGTGTCTTTCGTAAACATTGCTAGGGTGCGCTCCGCTTGCGAAATTTTTAAGTAACTGATTTTTTTATCCAAAGTAAAACAGATTTCTGTTGAAAAAGCTGTTTTCCGATATTAAAAGCTCTAGCACTGTAATCTTTATTCGTTATAATTATTTATGTATCACGCGCACATTGCTTTTACAAGGTTTTATTTTTATCTGTATTTCTATTTAATGATCAATTACTTCCTAGTCTATTTAGGAGAATTATTAGCGTTACTTTAATGGGAATTGTTAATACGATCGCGGAGACAACTTTGGATGACGAAACGCGTCGTTACGCGCTGACATGCTTAGATTTTGCAACATCTTGCGATTAGGCTGGAGATTGATGTTTAACTCCATTTTGTCCGCACTATTCAATACTTGTCTCAATTAATCAACGTGAAACGCCACACGTACGCCCACCAGCCTTAATCTATGAGAGGTGCGGTCCGTGCGAGCGAGCGCGCGCCACTGCCCTCCCCCGAAGCTATCAGAGTGTAGGTTTTGTGGCAATACGTTCGGGGTGGTAACTGCAGCGGTACCACTCGTTTAAAACGCATTAGGGCGGTAGGGGCGGACGGCGGTACGAGTCCGTGGCCACTCTAAGCACCGCAATTCCGCAGCTGCCGCAATTCTTGTTTGTGCTTTTTGATCAGGGTGCTACCATCAACGCCCTCGACCACTCTACATCCCCGTGCGCTTTTGTGATCACGCGCGTCCTTTCCTGTTTCAGTGAGGCCACTGAGTGTGACAATACACAGCAGCGAGCACGCGCCCCTCAGTGCCAATCGGAAGTACGAAATTAATTGCATGACAGTGGGTTCAAGGCCGCCGGCCAAGCTGTCCTGGTACATGGACGGCAGGAAGCTCACCAATCACACGGAGAAGGTAAGGCTATAGCTAATCAAATGATACATGCGATGTAGTTAGAATCTGTCACGGCGAGAACACCTCATAAAGAAAACAAGTTTTCAGTGGGAGAAATTCTCTTGTCTTAGATCTTTTGTTTTACGCTATTACAAGTGAAATTTAGACATCTGTAACGTTTCTACGTACTCTCTAAATCTGAATCAGTGGAATCTAACTGATTTGTAGTGCTATTCTTATAACTGTGGTCATCAGTGACTATTCACTATTTTTCAGTGATTCTGATTAAAAAGGGGGTATTCTGACTGACCGAATCAGTGTATTGTCACTGAAAAACAATGCATATATCACTGAATGAATTTGTTATAAGTATATCACTGAAAACAGACTATTCACTGTCTTTTAGTGAATAATACACTAATTCCAATTTAGAGAGTACTCTCTATGTATTTCATATCTTTTAAGAAATATTTTCTGCAAATGTAACATATGCTTTTCCAAGAAAAGATAATTAATTTAAAGACCTGAAAGTTCACTTGGCAAAAATATTGACTCATATTTCTTCATACAATGACTACTGCCATTTCCGTATTCGGTTTCACATAACCGTTACGTGTGCCAAAAAAAAACGCTCGATACTCAATACTCGTTTTGGATTCGATTGATAAAACTGCTATCGTGCAAAGTTGTGTTGCGACAAGTGTCGTCGGCAAAATGATAGCAGAAAGGGAAACAAACGACGCGATCCGTGAAATAATTTCCTATTCTGCCTTCATCGAAGTGGAACGAAAAATAAAATAGTTCATCGTAGTCGCGCGGCTATTTCGCCACCTCTACCACTCGCGCCACGCTAATGGTATCATCGATAGCGAAGCGATCGATCTCCATTATCTCCTCCTCGTGTTACACCGATCTTCTATTTGTAATATCACGTATCTCGAACGTATGAAATTCTTATTCAGCGGAACTCATACTTCGTCCTAGGGACGAGGTCACGCCAGTCTGCTGTCGTCGCGAAATGATTCTCAACGTCGACGTTGAAAACACGTCGCGTTTCACGTAACGTCCGTTCGTCGTCGTTTCCTCATGCACGAACGATTCGCGAACGTGAGGGCGACGCGATACGCGATAAAAAAAAACGGCATTCCGTCGAGGGTTAACAGTCTACCGGGCCAAGGGAGGGCCCAAAAAACCGCGCGCGTCTTCGTGTTCGATGGGCGCAGGCTTCTTCGATCGTTCCCCGCGAAATCACTGGCATTAACGCCGGTATCGGTATTTGCATCGTTGCCATTAAGCATCCCCTCTGACACGCTATGGTGCAATTACTCGATAACGGCGATGCTTTCGTGATCTCTCGCTCTCACTCCGGTCTACTTCGAGCTCGATACCTCATCCCTGTCTCGTACACGAGCGCTCCTTCGTCTCCCTCGCTCTTTGATCCTCGCTCGCTCCGGACGACGCGGAAACTCCTCCGTTATACGTACTCGAACTCCGGCATACCATCGATCTACGCCCTTCTTGCGTTTCCGCGGCGAGCTCTTCCTGAAACGTGATTCTTTGACTCACGCCGCACTCTTCTCCCTCTCCTGCGCCAAACTGCGTTCCGCGAATCTCGATACACACGCCGCGCCGCTCGTCTCGAGCACTGTATAAGTTTCAAAGTATTCCGTTCAGACTGTAAACGTCTGTAATTGAATCGGTCATTCCACAAAGTATCGTGAATCGACTTGTTGTACAAGCGGACAGATAAAATTAATTAATTTTTTTCGGGAGATAGTACGCTGCCAAAATGCATATTGAAGATACGTTTAGTATAATCCAAACTACATTTTTTAGCTTTAGGAAACTTAGTTGCAACATATCTTACGATACATATATTATATTGCTCAAACTCTTTTACAAGTATAATATACTTTCTTTTAATATATGCAATTAAATAATTTGTCCGGTGAATTTTCGCTTCTTTTCTGTTCCAATTAATCACATGCTCGTCAAGCGATGATAAATGCGAATTCGAAATGACGGACGTTAGGTAAACCCCTTTGACCTAAGAGCAGGACGAAGTTATCTAATACTAGACAGTATAGCACATACATGACTATGGATACTATCCATCATCCGACGACTTGTCAATAATTCTATGATAGATCTGAATGTTAGGAGAGACATGTAGTAACGAGAATAGAGCACGATCATATTTTACTCTTGGTTTATTATTATTGCTTTTCCCTCTATTTTTTTCACGATTGAATTTTCAGCACGTTACTGTGCTCAAGATAGTAATTTGCATTAGCTGTTAATGACATTGTTTTTTTAAACTTCGACCACAGTCATTTCATTAAAAATTAAGAAAAATCATTCGATATTTAATCAACTTTAATATCAAAGGAAAGTTACCAGTACCGATTAAAGTTTCCTAAAGTGACAGTCCTTATTTCTAAAAAAACCAAACACTGTACCTTAGTAATATTAATAAAAACATTTGTCTGCTTAAATAATTTCAAAAAATTCTTAGTTCATTTATAGCTTTTTTTATATCAAATCTAGTAAAAACGATTTCTTCAAAAGCAGGAATGTTACACAATTTTCTTTTGCAAATTTCATAGCTTAAACAAAATAAGTATATTATTAATAATATTAGATTAATTTACATTTGTAATGTCCTAAAACTGTTTTATATTTATATATTTTTTCTTTTATTTTTCTTATAACATGATTTTAAATGTACAATTAAGATGCAGCGTAAACTGGCATACTTGTTGATAAGACAAACTATAAAATTGTAAAAACTACAATATATAGCTAGTTCATATTTGTGTTTCCAAAGTTTTATTTTTAATTTTTGTTTAACAATTCAAAAAAAAATGGTAAAGTGATATTGGTAACCTTCCTGCATAAATCATTTCGTATTGATTAGAATTCTAATTTATTATTAAAATATGCGATTAAGTTAAAAGCATCATCTTCTGTCTGGGTCGTTTCACACACCGATGATAAAATTGCCATCGTACTTGAACTCTCATAAAGCATCGATTTATTGTTACATATATCTATTGAAAGCTTATAGAAAAATTTCCTTCTAGAACGCAATTCGTCGGATGAAATCGAAACGAGGACTGGAAAGTTAACTATTGTATATCTGCGTCAATTGTTCTCCTCTGCCATTGTCTTATCTATAATTCTTTGAAAGAATTCGTATCGATTTTACGCGAATTATTTGAACGTTCTTTTACATTGACAAATAGCAGCTTTGTTTTCTTATTAAATTCACGCGCATTTTTAAAGCCATGAAAAAAGCGCAGATCGTCAAATTCTGCAAGAAATTATAACAGAAGAAAGACTAAAGGGATACACGATCCCCGCGCGCAAGAATTACACGCCATTCTCTCGCGGGCTATTTCGTGCATAATCGAGACACAGTAAAACCTTCCGAATGAAAAATGAGCGCAGGTACGCGAGAGCTCCGGTTACGCTGGCGGCTCATACACGTGGATTTTGCAATAACGATTCGCCGATGCGATCAGTGTCGTGCGACCGGCCATGATCGACGATGATCCGCTAGTGGCGGAGATCCAAAGAGAGATATTTTCCGCCGCAAATAACGATCACGTTGTTGGTCGGCGCCAGGCGGGCGGCATCCAGTTCTGACACGTTCGCGCTATCTCGCGTTATACGTCATAATATCGCGGTGTCGAATGAAGTTCGGTACCGGTAGACATATCGAGGCATGGCGAATACAGGGAGAGACAGAAAGAGAACGAGGATACAGAGGTGATGCGCGACGAGGGTGGGAGACGTAGAGAGGGAGATCGCGGAAAGGGTGGAAGAGAGGGTGGATTGTGGACAGTACAGTTGGCAGTGGGTGATTCGACTTCGCCGATTTATGACCGCCACGCGAATTTCGAGCCAATTTCGTTCTGGGCTTCGTACGTACAATACGATCCAAAAGTTTCGATCTTTTCGCCGGAGCAATCTGCCTCGATGCGTTATCGCTGCTCGTCGAGAGCGCCATATCTTCTATAAGATATCGACTGGTATGCGGCTAGGAATAGCAAAACTGCAAGAACGCCGAGTGGGCTTAGTTGCATGTTATAAATTTGAAATAGCAGGTACATCGATGCTCTTTTATCCTTTTCTTTTTAAACGATCTCGCGCTTTTGTGCCGCCGCACTTTTATTACAGCCTGTTTTCTGGGAAAATACCTGAAATGTTGCGTGCTTTTTTGAAACGTATTAACATGATTTTAATCGCGCTCTTGAGAGAATTGCAAGGTTGTAAATTTTAATATTTTTAATGGTACGAGATGGCCGTTATATTAACCGGTTGCATTTTTATTACGTGCATGAAACCATTATCTCTTCTCTCATGTCTAAAATGCAAAATTCTAAGTTCATGTTACACACGCTCGGTGTATATTCGCTGAATTTGAAACGATACAAATTCCATTAAAACGACTGATGTTAAAGAAAGATAAATGGTGCAACGACCTGACAAATACGATAAACGCAAATGTAATCTGGCATATGTATGTATATATCCGACATAAGTTGTGCATTACATTTAAGTTTCGCGAAATATTATAGAGTTAGAAATATTTTACAAAAATAATTTCAGATTCTTCACTTCTTTTTGTACGATAATATATATATATTTTTTGTAAGTAATTTACTATATTATTTCCATAAAATTCAGAGACAAAATCAATATTCACAAAATAAATTTTTTTTTTATTGAAATGTCAATGTATTATATCTTTATTCGAAACTGAAATTATGAAAATTCTTATTGAGCTAATATCAAGTTCAAAGAATTTATGTTAAAAATGTTTATTTTGTGGTTTCAGTTTTATTCAGCTATATTCCATATGCAATAAATTATTAGGTCAAATTATAGTAACTCAACGTTATCAAGAATCTTTATTTTGCTGGAAGTAATTAGAATTGCGATGGAACCGATTTTTGTAAATTAAAATTTTCTTCTAATTTTATACACACAGATATTACATGAAAATAAAATTGTGTTTTATTCTACATAAATTTTAATATATTATTTTAAATAATATGTTATAATATTAATATGATATGATAGAATATAAAATCAATTAGCTATATTAATATTTTTGTCATTTGTTGCTATTTTAATATAAAGGAATAAATTTTTCTTATGTTAGTGGAGATATTTCATATTTCATATTTTTATTTCCTACCTCTTCTACGTCTAAATTGAAATGATGATATCAGTCAATCTCCAGATTTTAATATACTTACTATCCAATTATATTGTACATTACAGCAAAAAATTTTAACAAATAAATACACAAACGTCGAATTTATATTATGCACAATTGCCAAATATTAAAATATGAAGTTAATTATGATTGAACTTACTAATTAAACGCATCGCGACGCCACTCAACTCAGAGTTGATCCGTTCCGCGATATTCAGTTAACAATCGAAATATTTGTACGTGTCATTAGCAATTTTATTCCGATACCGTACGTGATACCATAAATGATATTAATAAAGCTTATGGCTAATTAAGACACAATAAATCTCGAAAAATGCATATTCAATTTTACCCACCATAGTGTGCATTTAGAACGCATAAATCCCACGAAATATAAATATTATTAATAAACGATCAACTTCAGCTGTTCTGTTACTTGAATTAGCTCAGTCTAGCGATTCATGCGCTATTCAAGGCAAATTACATATAAATTGGCAAAAAATTCAAAGCGCCATTTTAAATACATTTGAGTTTAATTGTTAAAGAAATAATTATTGCCTGTAAATTGTGCAATGAAACAATAATATGTAATCCCCGTCTTTTAGCGCTTCGATCTCTGCTGCAAACAGATAAATCGAGCGAGAGATTTACTTTGAAAAATAGCCTCGATTGCGAGTCGTCAATAGCAAGAATTAATTAACCTTGCAGATTGGTAATCGCTAATTGCTTGTAGAGAATGATCATGTTTGGTATCTCCTGGTACTTGTCGTGATCACATTTCGAGGGGTAATGCGATGATACATCGAATTGCTCATGTCATCATCTTACTCGCTCGAGTCCCATTATGCGAACGGCAGCAAAGTAACTGCATATGTATTATACCATATGGTATAATGCATGGTATACGTCGCGAAAAAACGAGTGTATCCTATTCGTCGCTATTATGAAACATTTATCTCACTTTAAAAATAAACGTTTGTCGAAATGTGTTCTGCATTTTAAATGGATTTCAATGATTGAATCACATTACCGCACTTTTTCATCTTTTTTCGCAGATTTTTTTACCATCGTTTAATACAAATATTATATATATTACCTATAATTCTGTCAAATTTAAAACTTTTCGGAAATATAATAAAGTTACATAAATTTTAAATCGATGAATTTGATTAATATGTAAATATATCTATAATTAAAAAAAGGAATTTAAACTGTTACACACAGTTTAATCTTTTTTTAACGAAAATTAGAATAATTAATTAATTATTTTAGAAGAAAATTATTATAAAAAATTTAATGTTTACTTATAAGATTTATTTTTACTTTGACCGAAAAAGTATACAATTATATTAATTCATCAATTATTACTTTTCTCCACTTTTCCAATGAAGCAAAAATTACGTAATTTTAATAAATCAAGAACATGATTAAATTGCCATAGAAAGTGTGACGAATCGATTTTATTTTTTTCTTTTTCTGTTATTTAAATTATTAAAATCATACACTTTTACCTCTCTCAGGAAATGTAAAATTGGAAAAACGATAATGATAAATTAAATTTTATAAATATTTTCCGATTAAAATACAAACAATTTTCATTTATGCTTATGAAATTAGCGTTGAGCAATGAAAATTAATATTAGCTTCGAAGATTAGTAAAAGATGATAGAACAATATAAATAAACATTATTAAAAGCCTAAGGTGCGCAAATTCTGTGCGATATTATTCTCTAACTCGAATAACTTACAATTTGAAGTGTTATGATTCAGAGAGTTTTGTATTATGATTTTCGTTTTTTACTTAATCTCACGAATATTAAAAAATGGTATTACAAGTATAATTTCAGTACACCACGCTGGTTCGCATGATGTAGTGGATTCCTAGTATTCTTACATGTAAACAGAACGCGAGATCGCGCGCATCGAAGAAGCGATCGTGCACACATGTTCGATAATTACATGTTTTCTGACGAGACACCTACCTCGCGTACATTTGCGTAAATACAGTAGAAGCCGGTTTCGTGCACATTAAAGTTGCGTTCGCGGTAAGGGTGAAATACTCACGTGAAAGCCAGATCCTATTACACCACCCGCAAAGGTGGGTGATAAACGCCTCCTAGACTGACTCGTCCGGTCATTAAGACTTATCGTCGGATTAATGCTTGGCTTATAAGCCCTTACCTCAAACGCATGCTGCTTCGCGCGAGTACGAATAATTATACCTAGTAAGATTGCACTATCTCCTTCCAAGGACCGAAGAGCTATCTTTTTAGCGAAATTAGGACTGCGCATAATTTATGAAATTGCAAAAAAAAAAGTAAGAACAGCTTATCCAAATGTGCCGCAATACGATTTTATTTCTTTTCTTGCAACAGCCGTGTTAAAATGCATATATCACGTTTCTACATTTATTATACGCGATATCTGGCTTCGACACTAATTAGCAACGAAACTTTAATGAAGCGCTTGCAAATTAATTCTCGTTACAATGTGCACAAAATATTCAATAAAATGCTGATGCTGTATCGCAGCTGACAATGAGTGGATATAGCTGTTATTGCAGAGTGTTCATTTATTGTTATTCCGATTAACGAATGAATAGTATTTTGATATTAAGTATTAGCCAATATTACAGTACACGTGATTTAATTACTCGTACTTGCGTATGATGCGCACTTTAATAGGCGCGCAAATAGCAAAAAATATCGGGAAAGCAATTAACGGATGCGACATAAGGTACATTAAAATATGTGATACATAATTCCGATTTTAGTATCAATTATGAGAGTAATTGTTTACAAACCCGATACTAAATTCGAGATCAATAAAAAAATGAATATTAAATTAACAATTTTTAATATGACCTTCTCATAAAGTGAGATGTAAACTGCTATATCTGTATATGACAGGAGAAAAATTGTAAATTTTTTATAATTTTAATTGATTTAAACAATTTTGAGAAATTATGACTATTAAAATTCGGTTCGGTCAGATTTGGTCGCAGTTTCGATTTTGAATAATGAAATTACTTAAGCTGAATTATTTCCAATTTTGAATTCTGCGATCTTTCAATTGCCATATAAATTTTCAGGTTTTCAATCGCTTTCATGTGAAATCGGTATAAAGTTAAATTTTATCTAGATATTTATATTTTTTAGAATATCCGTACGCATAAAATTTTTTTTTCTTATTTGTCGATAAATGAAATTGTTAAAAATTGCATTAATAATAAAACGAATTGTGATTCGATTTGTTGCAGGAGTCGCAAGATGGTAACATGACAAGTTCCACATTGACGTTTCAGCCTACTCTATTACATCACGATAAGGTTATCACGTGCAGAGCTGAAAATTCCAAAGTTCAACGTGGTATAGCAGAAGACACGTGGAAACTGAACGTTTTTTGTAAGTACGCTCTGATACGTAATAAATATAAGACAGAATTGCGCGCAGTCATCAATAAATACACACGGTACAGATTTTCTAGCGATTTCCAATCAGAATTGTGATAGCTCGATAAAGAAAACAATATTCAGCGACTGTATAAATTACGTAAACGATTTATTTTGTCTTGTATATATCTAACACGTAACAATAACGTAATTTGTTTTGCTGGGTATTATTCCGAGAACATATGCTATTATATGCATAATTGGAATAATTACGATCCACTGCGCATATGATATTGGTACACGTAGTAAAATAAAAAATTGGACGAGGATAATATCAGATCACAAACCGATGGCTGAGGTAGACCACGAATTTACACACTAGTAATGGCAACACGATATGCTCTGCAGAGCTAGCATTATTATCACTGATATCATTATTCATTAACACACCGTCATCAATATTATGCGAACGAATCAGCAGCGCTCGATCCGTACTAAAGGATAATAACGCGCGACTGCCCATTTCTCTCTTTTACGCTTGCTGTGCGATAAAAAAGAAATAAAAGGATTTCTTGGCCTATAATAAACGTTATATATATACATATATATTACTCGTTTTTTATTTTTACACGACTATGAAGATAAACGTTAAGTCTACCGAGGATAAAATTAAACGCGTACTCTAAACAAAATTTTTCTTTATCCCAGAAATTTTACTTCAACAGGCTCGCTGCGAATATTTTTCTGGAATTTTTTTCCTTTCTAAAAGAGACCTAATATGCATTCGAAGAGTGGCCGGAGGGATACAAACATTTCGAAGATTTAAATTCGAATTGTCGCGCATTAAACGCGCGCATCATCGCGTAAAAACAAGTTGGCAGTAATTCATCAAAGCCGTAAACTCATAAGCGGGCATTGCGCGGGTGTCGCCTCTCCGGTACAATCGACACATCGGAAAATCCGCGTGCGCGGCATACGTCAACGTGTGCACGTGTACATAACGGTACGGGGCCGGGCCACCGTGCAGCAACATACGCCGTATATGTATGTCGAACACGGTAAACGGGTTAAAAGCCTGGCAGGCCGAAACAAGGCCGTCGATATAGATTACGTTCGCGCAAACGCGAATGTAATCACAATAACGAGACGTCAACGACGGGGGCCAAAATGGAACGTCCGGCACGGCGGCAGCGGCGGCTGACCAGCGCGACCCGATTTATTTGCCTGCCGCGGCATCTCGACGCTCGCAAATTTCAAAGCTCAGTGCGAAACAGATCCGCTGTTCCGACGAGTCGAATCCTCATAAAAAATGATTATGTTATAACTCGTCAGGAATTTCATTCCGCGAGAATTTAAATATTGAAATTGAAGGGATACTTTTATATGCTCTAGTACTATAATGATGAAAAAACAGAAGTTAGATAAATTTAATTGTCTCCAGCGGACCCGTTTCTTTTTGATTATTTTCCTCTCAATCATGTTTTCTTTAATTAAAATGAGTACTTAAACAGATATCGATTTGCCTTTATTTACACAATACGTGTAGAGTTGTCTGTAAATTACAAACTCTTAAATAAATAGCGAATCGATTGTTTCAATAATCTTTCAAAATTGTGCGCGCTATGTAATCTGACGAATACCAATTTCTCTTAATTAAAGTTAAGTACTATGTGTCTTAAAAGATATGTTTGTTATCGAAAAGCTGAGCGAGACTCGTAAAACAATTAAAAATATTTTCTTTTTACAGTTGTCCCAATTTTGCACCTGCAGCTCGGCTCGAATATGAACCCGGATGACATCGAAGAAGGCGACGATGTATACTTTGAATGCAAAGTTCACGCGAATCCGGGCGCGTACAAAGTCGTTTGGAAGCACAATGTAAGTAAAGATTGTTGAGTATACCAAATGTGAAATACGAGGTACAAAGCATGAAATACAAAAGCTTTCTGTTGTGAATACATCCGTATTCGTTGTGTACGTCGTTAAAAATTTTAAGCACGGCAATATGAAAAAACCGATACCGAAACTTTTCGCGAAACAGAATCCGCGTGGATAAAAATGCATTATTCGAATTGGGTAAAAGCCCAGGTTTGAGTTTGAACAATGACCTCTGGATTCTCTCGAGTGATATATTTACGCTTGAATAGTTCCTAAAACTGTTGGCTCAGAATAATGGCTATTGCAGCCGAAACCGACAAATAGGAAACAAACTTTCTGCATGCTTAAAACCTCTTCTCCTACCTGTCTAAATATTACTCAACTTGCGAACCGTAACGCGAACACAATGCAATTACGCAAAAGAGTATTCTTTGATATAATCTTAAGTGCCCCTATAAAATTAGCTCATCCTTTACCTTAATTAAATTTTCATTTATGCATGGTAGACGTACTGTGTTTTACTGACCGTTTCGTGACTGTTTGCTTTGAACTGTCGCGACGATTTTCCAAATAGAAAACGCACCGAGTAACAAATTTCATTTTAATAAACTTTATCTCGAACGTATCGCGAATTTTCCTTTGCATGCAGCACGAAAGCTTGATCTTCAACGTTACTCAAAGACCACCTCCGAAGGTGGTGTACGCTAAACGATACCGAGTACCGATATAAATAGTGGTATAATATTCCTCTTCGCTGACGCCGTTTTTACGTCGTTATATTCGCAGATCTCATTACGCGTCGTTTCTCCCCGCTTTTCGCCGACAATGTCTATTCACGTTTCGCATCCTTTCTACCACCACGCTGACGTCATTATGTATTGTTTAATATTGTACATTATATTATGGCACGGTGTCCATAAATGCTTTGTAAATACGCGAAATGTCCAACTTTACCAACGTCGTCGTTGGCGTAGCAGTTAATTAACTCGATATTAATAAAACCCCATTTAATTAAGTAAAATCCATTCCATCCCATCCCCGTCGTCATGTGAGTGAAATCCACCTATTACAAGACTATTTTCACCTTGAACGTGGATTTCACCTGGACAAAGGTTGTAAATCATTCTGTGCCTCGTGAAATTGCGCGGTCCGTCTCTTTTTGTTACGATAATTGAGTATCGATCAATTAAAACGCTCGAGCCAAACATATTCGCACATACAAGGATAAGTCACGAATCACGAATTTTCGATGGCAATGACGATGGTATTACCATGTAGATTGGAAGTAATAAGACACTGGCCGAGAGACACGGTAGCGACGATACTTGTGGATCTAATCGCGAATGCGCCTTGTTCCAGGGAAACGTGATTCAGAATAACGCGAAGAACGGCGTGATAGTCCAGCAATACGATTTGGCTCTCAGAGAGGTGAATCGGTCCCAGGCCGGAAATTACACCTGCGTCGCCAGCAATGTCGAAGGCGACGGCTACAGCAATATCGTGGAGCTTAAGATCATGTGTGAGTATCCTGCTCTATCACTGGCATTATACATATAGTATATAAAATATCCGTCGTAGCAAAAATGCAGATAAAAATGCATGCCGACGCAACCCGTTGCATCGCGTCCGTACGGAAAAGGAATCTCATTTCAAGCAACTTTAAATCTTCTCTCCGACACTGCTCTCGACCTTCTTTGCCGAAAATAACATTTCTGCCTCTTCTGCTCGCTCTCTTTATAAAGCCAACCACGATTACTCCGTTTTCCGTCCGAAATCCCCGTAATTATTTTGCCCGTCAAAGCGGTGCTCAACGTCGCAAATATTTCAACGTAATACGATGTAAACGACACGGCAACGTAACCGATGACTGACATTTAAATAGCGACGTTATTAAGCGCCTTCGAGGTGGCTTTGGAGAGAATCGCGACGCAGACTAGCCTCGTAATTGGTCACCCGGCTTATGAGGCTTCGGGGATATTATTCGTGAATAAACGTCAAATATCAAGATGTCGGCATGATTATTCATTAAAAACGCGTTGAAAGGGGTGGTAGGGTCGAACCGGCGAGGGGAGGTAGCGGAAGAAAAATACGACGCTCCAGCGAGCCAACAAATTATTCCGAACCGGCAAACTCGGATTCCCCCATACCTCCCGTTCGACCTTCGTTTACTCACTCCGCCGCGAAAAATGGGGAAACTATTCAAGCGAGCGAGCGAATAATGCCCATCGATCTCCCCTCGAAAAGCCGAGCCGTGGTCATCCCGCTTCGTACCGCGCCCCTCGCCCCTCGCACTTTTAATAAATGCGCGTAAACTCCTCGGTTCTCGAGCTCCATATCGTATATGCCGCGGTTCTCCCTCTGTCCACTGTATACACAGTAAGAATCGACTGTTTTGATTTATCAGTAATACATTTTTATACCGAGATATTACTCGCTAGCCATACATTTAATATCTTGAATTTCGAACACTCTTTAAACTACAGATTTATTAAATATATAAATTTAATACATCGGAACGTAAAACAGTTTACCGAAAAAATCGATTGTGAGTTTTGAAAAAATGTTTATATATAAGTCTCAATTATGAATCAGCATAATTAAATATACATAATGTATGTTATTGCATATATTTAGCATACTAAATACGAGCTACTAAGAGTATCACAATTTCGAGGAATTATTAAAGAGCTTACTAGAGAAGTTATTAAAAGTAGCTTTCCCCCTTTTTCTTAAATATCAGTAATGATGATCAGTAATGAACGGAAATTTCAGGAATTTCATTTTTTATAATAATTTCAAACAAATTAAAGAATGTAAAAAAATGTTGTATAATTTTATTAATACATGTGTGTAAAATATTTAATTTGCAAATTTAAATTATATAATTCAATAATTAGGAATGATAATTGTGGTCGTTACTTATATAGAAAAATAAATAAAATTGAAAGAAGAGGTATGAATATATTCTAAATACATTCATTTTTCTTTGATTTTGACACTAAAGAGATTTTGACAGAAGAGCCAGTGGATCTCTGATTTAATAAAGTGGCTCGTCCGTCCTTTCCTCAGACAAACCCATCTGCGTGCCGGATCAAAAACGTATCTACGGGGTGGCGAGGCACGAGGACGCTCGAGTGATATGCAGGGTCGAGGCGTATCCGCCGCCGGAGAGTTTCCGTTGGACCTTTAACAATACCGAGGAGATGGAGGACGTGCCGCAGGCGCGTTACAAGAACTCGACCAGACATACCCAGAGCATCCTCACATACCGGCCGGTCACGGAAATGGACTACGGCACTGTGCTCTGCTGGGCGAGCAACACGGCCGGCCAGCAGAAGAATGCCTGCATATTTCACATCATTCCTGCGGGTATGTACGCACCCGGCGGTAATGCCGCTCTGACCTCTCTGAGTCGCTAAGGATTTCCGGGAAAAGTTCCGGGAAGCGTTCTGCGAATCTGCATGCTGAGCGTTTCGCTGAACGCCGCGCCGGAACAGCGTTGTCTGTTGCTAAATCAGTATCCCCCAAATAATTTTCATTGAGATAGAGGGAGGGAAGGAGAATTGTAAACAATGTTAATGGCGCGTGCAGGCAAACCGGAAGCTCCGTACAATTGCACGCTGACCAACCAGACCACCGAATCACTCTCGGTGGAATGCACCGCTGGTTTCGACGGTGGTCAGCCTCAACACTTCCTCCTTGAAGTGTACGATCAGCACACGGGGGTCCTGCAGGCCAACGTCACGTCCAGAGAGAATGCAGCTTTCACCGTGCAGGGCTTGGAGCCGGGCAAGGTACTCAACATGATCCTCTACGCGGTGAACGCGAAGGGAAGAAGCGAACCGGCGCTGCTGGAAGGTTTCACCCTCAAAGTCGCCGAGAAGCAGACTGGTAAGTTGTGCCAGAAATATTCCCTTACGAAAATTAACTAAACGCGTTAACTTTCTTTCGCGATTAACGTCATCTCAAACAACAAACTGCGATTACATTGCGTACAAGGTCACTTCTTATCTTATAAATGCTAGTGCATAGATTTCGTAATGAGACGACAATCCATCAAGGAATATTTATTCCTGCGGAATACGTCGAGGGGAACAATCGGGGGGAGGGGGGAGCGCCCGAATTCATAATTGGCATTAGCACGATCGAGATTAATGATGATCGACAATGTTGGAATTAGACAACCGGTCGCTTCGGGCCTGACGCTATCGATCGCGTCTGTATCATCGAAATAAGTAATTCGATAGGAGTATACGGACGAATTAGCGGTGCAGCGCCGCTCCATAAATTATGAGAGTGGCCGGAGGACGCTGGAGCTAATCGAATTAGCGAATTAAATCGAACGGACCCGCGCGGATTGTCCGTGTAACGTTTTAATCCGCTCATCCGATCCGAATCCCCGAGTCGAACTCGATATACCGTCCGGTCGTTTCTCGCAGCTAAAGAGCACTTGGACCATACGAAAGGTTTCGCTGCGAAAATTGAGCATCTGGGTCGAGAAATTCAATCGGCAGCCGCCCACACACCCACACACACACACACACACACACACACACACACACACACATAGACGCGTGNGTGCGCACGATTACCTGGGTTAGATATTACGCAAGTTATGTCCACGTCACGTGTGCGCCGGTGTATGTGGATTGTTCTACGGAACGGCCGTCCGCGCCCGGCGCGACTGGTAATCTATTCCGACGTTTTCCAATCCACTTACACGAAACGGTTTCGGCCAAAAATTGGCGGCAGTTCTGGCGGTGCGTAAAACTCTACGGCCAGATTTACTCCGCGCGCTCACCTTCGAAACACGAATGCCCGGCTTCGAAGGGCGCGCGGCTCGTTGGAAACCCCCGATGCCGACTTATTTTTCCGATTCGATAATACCAAGCGGCAAGGAGACGAGAAGGTCCCATCGCGGTAAAGACGGAGAGAAATTCCAACCCATCCCGGGAGAGGTGATGGATAATATAATATTTGCAGGATGCAAGTAGTCAGGGATAGGTATATCATGAGTAATTACGAGAATTAATCTCACCGTCCACCTGTAATTACGAAAGTGGGAAAGATCTATGAGAGTAACGCGGAACTGCGGAACTTTCCCGTTCCCGCGAGCGATATGATCGCCTCCGACCGACGTGACGCGACGCGACGGCGACGGCGACGTCTCTGTGAGCGTATAAGCGAGTAACACGTCGATGCGGAGCCTCGCGCGATTACTCGCAGTAAAATTGATATAACTTGTGGATCGATCGCAGCAGGAGAATCCCCTTTGGCATTGCAAGCCTCGCTTTCCCCTCTTGCGAAAATTCATTCACGTACAACTCTCGAATCTCGCGTTCGATGCGCCGAGCGCACCGGGACGTATATTCCGCTACAGAGACAAAGGGATCTCGTAAATGAGGGGGTGCGGGGATGGAGGAGAGGTGGTACGACTTACGTGTCCGTAAGAAAGGCGAACCGCGCGCTGGCTGGCTGGAACCATCGCCGACGAATCCCACGCGGTTGATCCCGGTCCGGACGCCCGAGAGGATGGATCTCGTCGAATCCATCCCTCGCCCGCCGCATTCATTCCGTAGATTTCTGGCTGGTAGGATCTCGACTGATGCAGAGAGATTCAGGATCTCTACCACTCTCTCTTTCTCTCTCTCTCTCTCTCTCTCGCTCTCCTATACGGATATACTCGACCCGGGCGCGTACGTACACGTATGTGTGTATGCGCGCGCTCGTGTGTGTATATATATATATATCGGCCCCGGGACGAATTTACAAGTGAAATTGCTCTCTCGGTCAGTTTCCACGGTGCGATTCAGGCGAGTGCACCCGTCGCACCGCGCACTACCCGTAGTGTATATACACCGGGTATATAAACCGGTGTACGTATGCGGGCGGAGTAGTCGGTTCGAAAATCGATCCTCTCGCCGCGAGAGCCCGACGAGTGTGTGAAACTTTAATAAAATTCCGGGATCAGCCACCTACCCTTGGTCGCCTGTGCCGCCGTCGTCATCGTCGTCGTCATCTCGTCTCATCTCGTCTCGTCTCGCTTCTGTGCCTCATACTTGGCGAAAAACGCGAAAAGACCTTCATGATTCCTCTCATCCACATGAACGCTCGATCCCGCATGCTAATTGGAGCGGAACAAAAGCAACGCTTTTGAAATCTGATGGCTCGTCGTCCTCCGATATTGCATCATAAAATACAAATTAATACGTAGCGCTTAAGGCGTACAACCACCAGCACAGCGGTCACGCCGAATTCCCGCGGTGTAAATACATGTCGCGAAGAGCCAGCCATCCAGCCCGCCCGCTCGAGATCTCTGTCATAGTTTTTAATTTGATCGATCCGCGAGAAAAAACGAAAAGAGAGCGCTCCATTTCCGCGATACGATCAAATACTCGCGACGCGGGCGAGCTTAATTCCATTTACCGTGTACGCAAACTTCCGCGATGTGGAAGTTTCCGGCTTACGACTATACCGTATCGCGCGTTTCGGTAAATATTATTGATGGGAGTGTGTATATTAAAAGTTCTTTCGCGTTACGAAAAATAAACAGGATTCGAAACGTAATTTGTAATTCGTCACGTACAGTATCATCGGTATTTAACGATAAAACGCGCGATATTTATTTTGCAACTGGTTCAGCATGATTTTGCAAGGTACGACATTCCCCGCATAAAGTCAAATACCGATCGGTAAAATAACGATTGTTACAAATAACAATTATAACAATTTAAATCAATCGAATCGCCATATCAACTGAATATTTGAAAAAGAAAGCAATGATGAATGAAAAAAAAAAACAATAGCAATAATTACCGCTTCTGTTTATTATTCTGTAACTTAACAGCGTTCGATATAATTGAAGGGTTTCCTACAAAAACCAAACAAGTTAAATTTTCAGGAAACAAAAACCTTCTCATCTTCAAATCATTCATTGTGCAAATATGGTAATTTTTCTGTGTATAATATTTATAAGAACAAAATTGTAAATTTTCATTAATATTTTGACGATTTATTTAAAAGAAAAAAATTAATCTTTAGACACTTGTTTGATTCTTGCGGAAATTTTACATTTGCTACCTATTTATCCCATAATATTTTACATTTATTTTTTTTATAATATTATTAGTGATAAACGTAATGAAATATTATTTGAAGTATAAAGCAATAATTTTTCACTTTTTATTTACAAAATTTTACAAATTGCTTTTAACAAACATCCTTTATGTTTCTTTATATAAATATAATTTTTTTTTCAGATATATAATAGGTAAAAGAAAAAATTGTAGACTTTGATTAATAATTCTTTTGTGGAAAATTTAAAAGCCTCTGGAATTGTTCCATTCTTGCAGAAATTTTATATGTACTACCTGTTTATATTTCCTATTTTTTTTCCTTGATTTCGCCGGAACAAAATTGTTCACGATGTGATACTGTGAGAGAATGATTTGGTACTACAATTCAGATTTCTTTACAAATGGACTTGTATGATTTTTGTAGGAAACCTTTCAATTTATTTTCGGGTAAAACAATCATCCTTGAAACTGAAATGGTCAATTCTTTTTGTGTTTAAAGTTTAACTCCAGTCATCTCATTATTTCAAAATTTTATGAGAAATTCTTGACATCTTGAAATCAAAATCCTTGTAATTGAAATTTTTCGTTTCTCGATATATTAAAATTTAAGTAAATTAAATTTGATATTTTCTAAAAATCTGTATATCAAAAAATGTGCAGTATATAAAATTACAAATAGTATTCTATCCTGAAATCTAACGCGAATTATAGATCGCTTAGAGCGGATTTTACAGGGAGGAGCTACACGCCGGAGCAAATCGCCGAACAAAAACATGTCTTTAAAAATCATCTAAAGTTAAGAACGGAAATAGGGGAAAAGCAGAGGTGACGATAGAAGGTAGATGGCAGGTAAATATCATGGGTATCCCGGTGCACTTTCGCCTTGATTAAAAATTAACGTGCACTTTGGCTGTGCATCGGAGCACGGAGTAAAAACACTCGGTCGCTCGTGACTAAAACGAGTGGCAATTACGAGCGATGTCTCTCAGGAGGGTCCGGGGGACTAAGGAAAGAGATTAAAAAACGGACGGGTAGAGCGATAGCGAATAGTGTGCGCGAGTAGAGTACGGAGAGAGAAGACGTGGCGGAAGACGGCCGCGTGGAAAATTAAACGTCGCCCGGGAACGGTGTTTAAACGTGGAGAGATATCAAAAGGATTCGAATTCATTAATCTTAGAAATGGTAGGTAGGTAGTCAGATGGCTCCATTCTCGCGCGCGGGCCAAATATCTTGAATCTTTTTACGGCGTAATGCGACTTTAACTCGTTTAACCCGTTTACCCTCGCAGCCCGTCCGGAAAATTGTCCCGCCAGTACTTCCTCCGGAGCTGCAGGTTTATTGTTTCGCGCGAATGAAATATTTTTTGGGACACAGAAGCGTCACGCGCAAATATACGAAGCATATTCGTATTAATTATTAAACACATGATGCTCCCACACTTGGCGTATCGTCGCAATTTTATTTCGATTCTGCGGTGCTTGGAT
Source organism: Solenopsis fugax (assembly GCA_003595255.1). Taxonomy (NCBI): domain Eukaryota; kingdom Metazoa; phylum Arthropoda; class Insecta; order Hymenoptera; family Formicidae; genus Solenopsis; species Solenopsis fugax. The sequence goes on from QKQZ01033478.1 coordinate 23,912, forward strand.
GGATTTACTCAGTACTATCTTTTTTTTTTTTTTTCTTTCTTTTTTCTTCGATGTAACCGTAATTTTTCAATGTCCGCACGAGCGGAAAAACTTTGTATCGACGTACTTGCACGAGAGCAGTGCGCGTTTTGTTCACAGGTACTCCGGTACCCTTCGAGTTCACCCCGTTACTTGGAAGTCTGATCGGCGTGGTCGCCGCACTCCTGCTCATCACTGTCGCCATCCTAGCCGCGCTGAAAATGAGGAGCGAGAGGCGAGCTCAAAGGCCGGGCGATTTACCTTTAAAGAAGGCTACCGCGCCGAGTTCGGAGGACCTTTACGATGCGGACGACAGAAACCCGGACGTTGTGCCGACCAACAAAGGTACGTTCCCCGAGACTGTCTTTGTACAAAAACGTGAATAATTAATAAAAAAAAAAGCGGACATCAAACGCCTTGTATATGCGAAAAATTACACGGCATTGAGTAAACATATCACGCCTGTCAGTTTTATTACCGAATTGTTTAATATTTACGTCGTTTAATGCACGCTTTACGCGGAAAATGCGTAAATGCATAAATAAAAAATTCGGCAACATCCTGTGCGGAGCAGCACGGTTACGAGAATTCAGACAATGTACGAAATTATTTGGCCGCGTAAATCGCGTGCAGTAACGCAATGCCTCGCTGTACACAACGATGAATAACGGGTAACACGTATCGCTGCGCGATACGTCGATCGACGCACACGCTCGATTCGCGTTTGCTCTGAAAATTTTTAACATATGCATTCCTGCATGCTTTACAACTAAAGACGAGGTGCAACGCGATGCGAATGCTCTCCTACCGACGCGACGCCCTGCCTTTTGAATGGCAACGCGAAAACTTCCACTCGTACGGAACAAATTCCATATTTTTATCACAAGTTTTTGAAGGATTCGCAGGTGACATTCTTTCTCAGTTTAAAGCCGAAGAATCGCATGTAAATTTGTTACTGCGCAAATAGCCGAGAAAAATGAGATACAATGACATCGAGAGTAATTCTTGATTTCATGCTGTCGATAATAACAAAGTACTATAATCAAGTCGAAATTGCACGTGAATAATGTTTCAGTTTCCTCTCCTTTATCCTCTATCTTTAAAATTAGATAATACTAGACGCTTAATTACTCTCATCATATGAACGAGCTGGTGTCCGGTTACCCCACTTTTCTTTGCGTACGCTTTAGTGAATTTACTTTAGAAAAAGCGGGCTTCCAATTTGGATCGTAATTAAAAAGAATCAGCCACGCCGAAACGAGTTTCCTATTCGTTTAACTCCTTTGTTCCTTCTAGATCTTTTTGATCTATCTTTATTTTGATAAAACAATTCTGTATGCATTGCTTCTAATTTTAAATTTCTTGTAATTTCACAAGTTATAAATTTTTTAATAAAATTTCTTACATCATAGAAATAAAAACCAGTATTCGATTGAGGTAATATTAAATAATATGTAAAAGTGCAGCTTTACTTCAACTTTTCATAAAAAGTTCATAAAAAGAGAAAAATAAGAAAGGAAAGGATTAACGTTGCTATTCCGAGGGTTTGACGTTCGAGACGACATGGCGAATGGAAATTTTATCGGTTACATTGTCCGACTCTGGCTTTCAAATGTAATATCTGATTGACGGCAATCGAGAACACTTGACCAAGTGTATTCGAGACCAGAAATTCAGCGGACTCCATTGCGAACGCGCCGCGATTCGTTAACAGCATCGCACAACGCTATGCTATGCGTCATTACATCGCTCGCAGTATTACCGCAGTATTACAGCACTGGCGAACGCGGTTATGGTTGAGTGTACAGCTGGTAACCATAGAACTTAACCCTGGACTTGTTAATAAATTACCTAGCCGATTACGAGGGAGACTTGTTCACCGTGCTGCTCGCTTATGCGAATCCTTTACGCAACGTTCGAATAGTTGCCATCGCGCCGATGATCTTTGTTAAATTTGCAATATAACCATGAGGAAATTCTTCACAATCTTTTTAAAGGCAAGCCATCTTTTTATACACACACATACACACATCTTCGATTTTTTTTAATAATAAAATATCCGACACGAGTTTCTCTAAAGAAAAGGACGTAAATTATTTCTTTTATAATTACCAGCCATTTTATTTTTATATATTCAGAGCGCTAATTTGTCGTCTAAACGAGATATGTAATGTTAATTTAATGAAGAAAATTACTCTGAACGCGATATTACTTAGTTAATTATTTAATCACGATCAAAACGATATCTGGTTATGTACAAATTACTATTTAATTAACATATCGCATTAGTATACCGCTCCTCGATGAATTAAGCCAGGTATCGATACATTAGTAATGCCTTGTAGTTATTAGTTTATTACGATAAAGTTCAGTATGTCATCACGATGTGAATTAATGATTTAACTAGTTTAATAGCATAACGAACACGTTATTTATATCGTGGTTTTCTTTTCAATGATAAAGCAAATTGTGAATAGTTTGCACAGCCGTAGCGCTTTATAACATCTAATTAATCCTTAATGAGATGGATTAATTTAATAAAATATTTTCAAACTAACTCAATCTCTCAAATTAAATTATAACGCGTAAAAAAATGTTTTATTTATTATTCTTATATAAATTATGTATGTATGTGTGATTTATTTAAATATTACTTGAAATCAAGGAGAAAGCGTTACATTCTGTAGTAGTAATATATGTCAAGAATACATTTCTATTTTCGATAAAAGCTTTCCCATGTACAACTTTACCACGTTATTTGAAAAGTTCACGTTTACTTACAAATTCTAATCGATATGTCAAGATTCCTTTGAAAAGCAGACGTGAACTTTTCAACAAGACTATAATCGATAATATCTTGCTGCGAAGCAAAGTAGAAATTTTTCATGTGCTTGGAATGAAAGATTCAGATTATCAGCTGACCGGCTCGACTTCCGGCACACCGTTGGCAACGCAAAACACACCGGATGGTCTTCCACCGTCGTCCCTTCCGACCCAGCAGACGAATAATCACCTACAAGGACTTCCCGCCTATTCGCATAACGACTATAACAATTATCCAACATTGCCGGTAAGTACCGTGTTGATGAAAGTTCTCTTTTTGATCAAATTTGTTAATTTCCTCGACTTTATACCGGCAGACTAATTCCCGGCGGTACGATGCATAATGCGCTATAAATGTTTAATCAAAATTCCAAAAATTATTGGTTAACTATAAAAATGCATGTATAAATATTTTGTAATCGATGATGCCAAATATAATTTAAAATAATAGATGCAATCAAACAGCAGCAGGCGCGAAAATAAAAGGTTTATTGTAATTTTATAAAAATGCATATAGAGATTTTTGTAAATTGCGTTGATGTCAAACGAGGTTTAAATTTCAAAATTCAAAATGACAGATGCAATATGACGGGCATGAAAATGAAAATTTTATAAAAATCTCATAAAAATGCATATATCAAATTCTTACGGTCATTGATGTCAAATATGATTAAATTTTAAATTGACAAATCCAGTATGGTGAATATGAAAATGAAAAATGTCATTGAAATTTCATAAAAATGCATATGCTAAGATTTTTCAAATTACTGACCTTCTGCGCATGCATAACTTCATTTTAAAGTCAGCTGCCTTGATATTAATATATTTCGATAAATAAGATAGATAATGTGGAAATTGAATAGCGTAATATAATCGTACGAAACGCTTTGGTTTAGTCGCCAAATGCAAAAGCCAATTCTCTAACAAACTCTAACAATTCCCTTCAGAATCTATGTTAAATTATACTTTGTTGTCCCGCTCATTATAGAGTTGCTATAGCCACTGCGTGTAAATGAACGGTCTGATTTCATGAGAGGGAAATGAATATAATACGACCCACTCGCAGCGAAGAGAGAGACTTTAAACAATTAAAGTCGATAATTTAAATCACGAAAATTTCGTTAGTCAAGCGAGCGTAGGACGTTTTAATAAAGTTAATAGGTTCATCCAATGAGATGGGAAGCTGAGGAAGTGAAGTGCAAAGAAATAGAAGAAGCGAAGCAGTTTGCCGAATCGCGCCGTTGTCGTACTAGCGCGTCGTTTCCGTTTTCCTTCGAGCTTCGCGAAAAGCTTCGGCCAACGTTTTCAAGGAAGTCCTCCAGCGGTGTAGTTTGAAATAACAGTATCCATCCGGGAGAGGATGGCGCTGCGTAAAGTTTCAACCGGAAAGCAACGCTTCCAGCAGAAACTAGAAAATTGCACTGTCCAAGTCTCTCCTCTCGATTTTGGGGACCATTCTGAGGTCAGAGAAATTCTAACGCTACAGATTACAGATCTTTTCAAATAAATTTATCTTGCACAGCATAATTGTTAACCGACGAGTTATAAACGCGAAAACAAAAATTTACATTTGTAACTCGCAATAACGGACGGTCAGAATTCAGAATCAAAATACGTCGACCCTCTCGTTACGTTCGCATGGACTTGCTTTCAAATTTTCTCCGATCTTCTCTTCAGTCCCTTTCGTCACGATTCGCTGAAACTTCATCCTCAATTTCACACCAAATTAATTGCTAATTACCGCGGGGATCTAAAGTTCTGTTAGTAAAACCTCGGCAGGAACAAAACTCCAGAGTGGAAAACTTTGATTATCGCTAAGGATTTTCGTATTCCGTTTCCCTTCGGTTAATTGTTGCTTTTTCTTTAAATACCAATTGTTCAAATCCTTTCACTGAATTTGAAGCGTTTTCAGAATTGGCGGTATGGGTTATCAGCGTTGAATTCTTCGTAACCTTAAGCATTCGTAGGAAATTGTTAGAGTTCGCTAAGTCTCTCGATAAAATATGAATTTCCATAGAAAATTCCGTAGAAAGAAAGTCTCTGATGTTAATAAAATACGGTACAAGGATCAACTTGGGCTTTGAAAATTTATAGAACTCGCAAATTTTTTTTTTAATTCTTTGTACGATAAAATCCAACGAGCTCGCGCTTCTGTGAACAACTTCGTCGCACCTTTTCCCCCATGTTCCATCGCGAGGAAACATTCCCCGCGCTGTTTTGCGTCCAATTTATAGGAAATGGCGCCGGGCACTCGAGGGTTGTGCCGTCCTAAACAGTCGAAAGGAACTCTCGCCGTCAAAAGTTTCCGTAATACGAGCCAACTAGTCCAGGCGGTCTCTCAGGAATATTCAGGAGTGAAAATTTCGAAAGTTAGACCCGTCCCGTATTATCTAAGTCCAGGGAAAATGCGACGCGGAAACTCTCCCAGTTTCTTAGGAATGCTTTGGCCCTATCGCTAAAGTTGGCCGCGTCCCACGGACAGGGGATTATTTAAATGTCCGGTCGTACGCGTCGCACAGTATAATGGTTGCATTTACTTTGGCGGATTACGCCCCGCGCACACATCTATAAACCAACACTAATGTATTGAAATTGGTTTAATCTCCTGTTACCCACGTGTCATTAGACATCCGAGCGGACTTGTTGCATAATACGCGGCAGATTCGATCGATGGAAACAATACACGTACTTAATCCCTAATCGGATTCAAGGCTCATGTAGAACCCGGCGATTATTGTATGTTTCAATGAAGTTCTCATTCAATTGGAGTTAGCGGAAAAGTATCCTTCTGTTCGCTATCGCGTTAGCATATTCATACCAGCAATATGTACATAGTCATGTTGCCGTCAACGTATTAGCGTTCGTCGCCATTTAGTCAGATCAACCCGAGAACGCTGTAAATAAATCCCTTTTTGTTAAAAAGGCTAGAAAAATTTTCTTTGCAGCAACAATCCCTTTCGTTAGCCCGTTCTTTGTCTGTAGCACGTCCTAATCCTTCTCTTTCAGCTATCTGGGGAGGTGACGTATGCCGAGTTGTGCCTAGCGAGACCCACCACCCTGTCGACTCTGGCGACCGATGCCAAACTGGCTAGTCTCGGCGGCGGAGTTGGCGGTCTGGGTGGTCTTCAGGGTTACGGCAGCGGTCTCGGGGTGATCGTGGGCGGTAAGCCGTACGCTAAGGAAGCCACAGTCTACGCCTGCATCGACCACAACGCCAGGCCACCCAAACTGGACGTCTCCAACGCGCCGTCATGCGCGACCACCCCAATAACGACGGCGAACGTGCTCCAGGATTCCACAGTCGCCACCGTCATGAGCGGCAAGCAGCATCATCCGGCGAGAGAGGTCGTCACCGTCCGCACGCCCCTGATCTCGACCCAGGAGAGCTGCGTATAGGGACGCGACTCCGACGCGCTCAACGTCAACGAGTACTACGTCTGATATGGCCGCCGGCTCGTGGCGATCGTGCGCGTCTTCACGGTACGCGACCTTTCGATTCCTGGACTTGCGGTGCTTTCCCCGGTAACGTCCTCGAATTCTCGGGAAAAGGTATACCTAATGTGAATTATGAGTTTCGCCCGAACGCGAGGCAATCGCGCGCACGTCGCGAGCGACGTGATCGCTCGCTTTCAGACGCTTTCGGACGCTTTCGCTCGACGACGACCGGCAGTGCTCTCGTGTCTGAAATGGACAAACTTCTGATCGTGACTGATGACGCCGCGCCGCAGCGTATGACGAGGAAAACTATCGGACGGCTACGCTTCGGTAAGACTCACGTAAATGTACCAAGGATAGTATAACGAAAGAGCTAGATGTCTTTGTATGCACGGTTTGCAATCCTATCGAGGTAGCCGATGATACCAATATTCAGGACTGACCAAATAATCTTGAAGAATACATATCGAAAGATTTCAATAACGTACAGCAACTAAAATTCTTTGTTTTGACATACCATTGTGTTCCGAGTACATATACGGCAAAATATATCATGTGGCAATATATAAAAATCTAGAAAAGAAATATATCAAGTTTATCACTGCCCAATTTTCAGAGATTCTATTTATCTTTGGCAAGATTTGAAAGTATGCAGAAGAATTATATTAAAATAAAATTTAATAAAATTTTGACGAACCAAAAGTTTAATTAAAACAATTCTAGATTTCAGGAAAAAAAACCTATATACATTCCAGATTTATATTATAATTTATATCGTAATAAAAAATGCCAAAGAAAGTTACCTATATTAAGATTAACGTGTTCTCAATCGAAAACGTAATACAATTACAAAGTAAAATTTTCATCATAGGAGAACATCACTATACGTGATGAGATCGTTTTGATTCTAAAAACATCGGCATCTAAAAATCTACGAATATTTCTCCAAGACCCCCATCGATTCAACTGAATGGCCGATGGAACGGAAAGAAACATGTCCAAAAAAACCTAGGTTTTCGCGTACCGCAGATGTTCGTGCCGCGAGAGGAAAAATCGATGTATCTATGTCTCGTAACGGCGAATGTAGATTTTCTATTCCCAAGAGTATACTTTGTATTACAAAGTAGGTATGGGGATAAAGGAGATCGTCGCGTTGAGTGTATTTTCGTAGAATGGCGCGTCTTTATCGGCGATATGCTCTCTCTTTCTCTTCCTTTTTTCTCCGAGTGTCGTATCGTGTCGATTACGTCGCGCCAAGTGCAACGGTAAATTTTGGAGAACGGAAGAAGATCCGCGCCGCGAGAGAAAGATCGACTTATTTCCGCGAAAATCCGCAAAATATTTCCGCGCTGGCAGTCGCGACGCGAAACAAGTGCGCTGTATAAAGCACAGCAGTTACGAAAATCCGACGTGAAGATTTTCTCAATGTCGGACATGTTCTCATCCTTTTTCTGCGTTACCATTTGATTTTATTCTCTGTCGAAAAATATAATTTTACGGACCATTCAAGAATACTATTTCCGGTTTTTTTTCATCATAACGAAACTGTCATAAATAAACGTATGTTCGACCAAACAAATTTTTCTCCAGTATTAGCTTATTTATCAAATAAATAATTTAATAACTAGCCATATGCTGCTGTTCGATCGATCGATTAATTTTCGGAAAAGCATATATAAATTAACTACTATTCGTATAATATGTGTAATATTTAAAAAATTTCAGCATATTATATGAAAACTGATTTTATTATCGGCGTATCGGCATTTATGCTGAATTATTTACAGTATACCCTACGAAAACTTTTAAGGTAAGAATAAAATTGCTAACTATAAAATAAGCGGAACTATCGATCTTCTCTTTCGTGGCCTGAGCCCGTTCTTTATCTTTCCATCGTTACAACTTTCTAGTCTATTTGCATGATGTGTGAACAGAATAATATTCGCACGGAAATTTTAGCGGAAGTCGAATTTTCACAATAATGCGACAGGAGTTTCTTCCAAGATGACCTGACATACTCGTATGCGTGCAGCACTGTAAATAGCAACTTTTCCTCGAGGAGACGAAGGCACGGAGTAAATTTAGACTATAATTATCGAAATTACCGTGTGCGTGGGTAATGAGGCTGCTGCGCTCCGAAAATATGTATATTAATTCTAATTAAACAGACGTACCTTGTATATTGCGCATCAATAGCGACGAGCATCTATGCATTATCCATAATTACGTTTCGTTCGATCGGAGGATATTTCGCGACGAGATCGAAGACAATAACGTTGCAGAACTGTTAAATTGAAAGTGGCTCGCCAACGGTAAATTATATCATGCTATATATATTCTTCGAAACTTAATTGAAGTTTGAGCTTTATTGAAATATCTCAGTCCGGAATAATGCTTTACTTTTTAATCGGTTATCGGTTTTTTTATGTTCCTAGCAAAACGATCTTACTTGTAATCGCTCATATTGAAACTATTTGACTATCCAAATTTGCAATGCGAGCAGCATTTGAATTTTACGATAAAAATCATTAAAAAAAACGCTTGAGAATAGACGAGGAATAGATTTGAAAATAATTTTCCGTTCATGTCGCAGATGTCACGTCTAATTTATCAAGTTGCAACGTAATAAACGCAACATAGTTTATCGTTTTAACGGTCGATTTTTATATTTGCTTCCCATTGATCCCTTTAACAGACTGACGTAACGTGCGACGAAATCTTATGGACAAATGTGTGTCCTAGGACTGCCAAACGCGCACAATCCAACTGCCATGTGTCGCACTCATTTTCATTCAGTTCGCCTTCGAGACGATGAAGAGCGATTATAGAGAGTATTTTTCGCGCGTCGCCGTACGTTGTGCACCGTACAAATGTACACGTATGTACATCTTAGAGATATATATATATATATATAGGTCCTCGTCGCATTTACGCAGCGGAGACAACGTGTAAATATTCTGTACATAAGAACATCGAGACAAGAGAGAGACTTTATTTGCGAGATGCCCGAGGTTAAACCCCTACTTGTCTGAGGGACAACAGAACAGGCACGAAGGATCGTTATCGACGAATTCGTTAAGGACATTACGAGGTACGTTCGCAAGGAAATCGTTTTTTGGTAGCACACGAGAAAGGAAACGAATGACGACCCCAGGCTCGCAAACCCTCTCTCCTTTTTAAGTAAAAATTTTCGAACTTTGTGATTATTATACGGCATGAATTTATTATTCAGTTTCTTACTTTATTCGAGCGCGTTAATTACATCTTTACTCCAATATTTCATCGTTCTTTCTCGTGGCTAATTAATATTAACGTATGACGTAATTGACCGTTATTGGCCATCGTTGTCTTCGGTCAACGGACACGAAGAGAGTCGACGTGACGAACGTTCCTTCGTGTACATCCCTTCGTAATTTGTAAGATATATGCTCCGATGTACAGCGCCGAGATATTTTTTCAGAGTGTGCGTAATACAATACCTCCGCGTATATCGTGAAGTTTTGGGCGCCCAATTAGGCGAGGCCCAATTTAAAGAGAGGCTGGAACTGTGTATAATTAAATAATTGGATTGCGATTAATGGTCAGACAAGGAAATAAAAGATATATGTATATGTACATGTGTGCGCGTGTATATGCCTGCGTGCGTATGGTGCCTGTGTCGCGTGAGCGCAAACACGTGAATCTCTCACCGCGTGTACGTACGTGACTGTGGTAGCGATCTGCGATCGAGGATTAAGAATAATTAAAACAAAGAGATATATATGTGTGGATATGCGCTTACTGTTGTTTCATGATTTTCTCATAACTTATTGCTGTTAGAAAGAGAAAACAACTTACGTTGATTCCTCCATCATTTTGAACTTACGGGAGAGTATCTCACTAACGCAGACAGGCACTGCGAGTCCCGAGTTACATTCGAGCTACTTTTAGATAACTCAAACTCGCGCTTTTCTTTCCATTGTAGTTAGAATGTCGCAGTTATTTACGTCGCGATAAAGAATTTTCAAGAATTCACGGAAGGGTTGAGATGAGACCGTGCTCTCTTCTCTTTTTTTTTTCTTTTCCTTTTTTACATCCGGCGCTCGAACGAGATCGAAGTGGACAAAGAAAAGAGAATTATACCTCGAGTGCTCCAATTGAATCTCTGTAAGATCGATTTTTCTCCCGGTGCAAAAAATATCGAATTGTACTGTTTAAACTGCCGTTCTCTTTTATATCTTGTTCTATTGTACTGGAGAGATAACGCATAATCTTCTATTTCCGCCTGCAGCAATAGTATTTTTTTAGTTACGTATTTTTTCGTAGGAAGAAAATCTTGCGCAATTATAACTAAACAATGTGGACTCCTTACTTGAATTTCCAACCTAAAATTCTTTCTATATAATAGTTTCCGACGAGATCCGTAATCATTCTTACGCTCAGTCGCTTTAAATATTATATTTACGTATCTGTGCACACGTTTGATCACAATAACGTCTGACAGCAGCCTAGTCGGATAAAGTTATAACTTATCACTCGTATCACGTACGATGCATACAATAGCTGCAGTGCAGTAGCTGCAGTGGATCACCCGGTACGTACACCGGTGTGTCTGTACACATGTACAAAAGTTCGATTGGCGGAGTCCTTCCGGTTTCGCAGGTATTTTAAGCACGCGCTCCGTTAACGATCGCGCACGCTTCTCCTCGCGCCTCCTCCCTAAATTCTCGCTTCTCGCTTGCTGCAATACATTCCACGTTTCCTGTCAAATACCGCGGGCGCGTGTGAATGCGGCTGGTTCCGCCGCCGCGAAAATTTTGACGGTAATAAAGAAACGATGGCCACATATACGTCGAGTTTCGCGACGCGACCCAATTTCACATTCGCGCGGGGAACGAACGCGGGTAATGAGCAATTACAGGTTGATACATGTCAGTGCGATTTTGTGCTTCCGACTAGTTAGTTTGATGTTTAAGTAGTTTCGAGTGTGCTAAATTTCCCTTACGTTAACATTAACACACTTTAAATTATTTTTCAACAGACTGAAATGTTATCGTAATGACATGATATCGTGGTGTAAATAAGTCAATCAAATAAATAAATAAAAATTTGCGTCGCTGTTGAATTACCGATGGTCATTATCGAGAAACTCCCAATATTTAAATAATTATTTTATCGTCCATTTTTTTAAATATACTTTTAAACTTTGCTCTCTTTTATCGTAACACAGAGCGGAATTTATTATTCTTTTTTTTTTTTAGTTTCTACATAACATGCTGAAATGATTAAATAATTTGATAATAGGAAAAAATTTTGATATGAATGTTTTCGCAAATTTATTGCAACGAATTATTACAATTATACACTGTCCTTGTTCCGAATTAAAATTGTACTTTTCAATCAATGACATAGTCGGAAAAGAAGGCGGGCAAATAAGAATTGCCCTTTAAATCACCACGTTCGAACAGGCTCGTTCGTTTCACTATACAGCCTTCAGTTGCACTTTGTACGGAGGCTGCATTGCGGCGTGCATGCATCCGCGAGAGAGAGATCCCTTGAGGCCAAATAGTGACCTACCCAGTATGGCGCGTTTCGTCAGTTTCAAAAGAAGCCCCTACACGAAAATCTGCATCGGCTTATCAAATCTGAAAGTCAATTCCAAACCCCGACGCCTCCATGACTGGACTCCGCGGCACGAGTCTATTAGCTTGTACCGGAAGCACCAAAAGCTCTAAAAAGCATCAAAAGTCGCTTCTGTAACGGAATATTCATCGACGCTTACGTACCACTGCCACGATAACCGCCGCACAATTCGCCGACGTCTCGGCATCCGTAATCTATCCCCGCAGCATAGATACCCCATTCGGGTTCTTTTGAATATCTATCGGATATCGAAGTGTACCACAATGTTCGAATTTTGGAATACGGAATGAACATTATTTGTCCATTACGTCGCACGATGGAGAATTGCCTTCGGACTTCCGAGCATATTCGAAGTTCACTCGTTTCTCGTCCGTTCGTCTCGGATATTATTCGCGAAAAATATCTGTAGCGCTCTGTTTGCATTTTATTTACATTATTGCGATTTTAATTATCGTCATAATTATCAACGAGTTGAAAAGTATGAGAAAAGCATCGATCAAATGCGAAAAATTACGGTTTAAAATACTAAACGGTGCTCTTGCAAGCTAGAAATTCGAAACATTTTTTATCGGACATAATATTTAACGCTTGACTGGTGTTTGATTTCCGCTCTTCGATTGACGCTGTTTTATTTGACGCAAAATTGTGAATAACGAGAATTGCGACAAAGAGCCTGGTGAATCGTGTCTATGTTGAATTGTACATAATCTTTTGGATGAGTAAACGTGTGCGTGTTTGTTTGTACATTCTTCTGCGGTTTGCGTGCGTATGTGTGAGTGTGTATGTGTGTGCATGTGTGCGAATACAAATGTTTCGTGAAATTTCATCTGGCGAGCCTGACGAGAGAAGCGCAAGCGTGTCAAAAATTGAAATTGCGACGACCATACTACGTGTATCTACAATATAATTATAGATCTCTCTCTATAAATATATACACACCTCAACGTAATCAGAATAAACGTGTTGATATAAAAACCGACGAGAGACCGAAGAACCGCTGTCGATCCTTGGGTGACTTTAAAGACTTCAGAGTGTTGTCTGGTTTTTTTAATATTCGCGTGATAATAATTATGACAAAATGTCTTTCTGCCTCCTCTCGTCCTTTCCATTTTCCGTAATTTAATTTTCGCAATTCTTTAAAGTCAACCAACGTTCGCTGGAAAATTAATTTTTTTACGACCTTTATATACCCCTGTGAAAATACACGTCTTTAACGTCCGTCATAATCTGGTTGCAGGTAAGTACGACTTCGACATTATTCATCATTAACGCTGCTTATCCTTGTAACGAGCTTTTCGATTCTTTCTCAGTTATAAAGAGACGTCTCCCCTATACGACAAATAATAGAATTTCACCGTCCAAGCCAATTACATAATGCACGCAGTGTATGTATATCTGCGTCAGACATTCAGATATATTCCGCGGATATATTAAAAAAGAGTGGCATAATAAAGCAGGCAAAATTAATACTGTGTATTACACTACGGCGAAATTAGAAATGGTGCCGCCGCGCCGCACCGTAACGAACACTTTGTCGCGTTTCCTCCTATTAATTACGCGAAGCTCGAAGCACGGAGAGCCAGAGACGCCGAGTTTCATTATTTCATTTATCATGCACACCTATATGCGCGCACGCGGTAATGCGCGACTCCCGGGAAGGCAGGATTACGAGGATGGCGAGGTGAGAATTCGCAGAGGTTCCTCCGACCCCCGAAAGAGGTTCCACCCTCCTCGTTCCACCGTATATATATCGGTCGGAACGACCTTCACGTTCCTTCCCCTCTTTTCCGCCAATCCGGATTCCCCGACACGTGCACCGTGCGCGTCCCACGAGCCCTCCGGAGATAACATAAATCCTGGATCGTTCCGACAAGCATCTCCGTGCCAGCCTCTCGTCTCTCTCGCCAATTGTCTGCCGGTCGTTCTCGCGAAATAGCGTTTACGTCGGGTGGAGACGCGAGATTGCGAGCGAGTAATTAAAAAATCGTCGAGAAAACCTTCACTTTCTCTCTTTTTCCCTCCCCCTCCCCTCTCCCCTTCCCTCCTCTCTCTCTCTCCCCCTATCGCAGTGGCAGCCACTCTATCGTGGAAGAAGGAGGTAACGGAAGGTACGCCATTTCACCCCCTCTGTTCCCTGCCGTCCTACCGCAGCTTTATTGCTTCTGGGATTTACAGAGAGCAATGGTAGATAGCAGCGTTTGATTATCTCGGTTTCGTTGACTGCTCGCCGACCGAGATTCATATTTCACTGTTCCATGGTGCTGCCGGCCATCGCCAACGGCGCGCTAAAATTCAACCGGCGTAAAGGTGGCTTCAACACCATGATCTCACCTGAGCTTCCTCCCCTATAGATTTAAAACATGGATATGCGCCTCATGTGATTTCCACTCGAGTAATCCATCCCGGAGAGGCTCTCACGCCGCTTATCGTTAACATCACGGATGTATATTGCATCTACGAGCGCTACTTACGTTCGTTAGGACAAATTATTTTATCCTCGGAAGAGATACACTCGAGATCATTGAGGAGCTGTGCGGCTGGATTTTCAGCCACTCCTCGAGCGGTAGTTCCAACAGAATCAGAACTTGACTATCGCTTCGCGATTTAAAAACACCCCCGAGTAAATTCCACTTGATAGCTATTGCCCTAACTCGGCAATCCCGACTCGGCAGTTATTAAGATTACGCGTTCTGGCACGAAGAAGGCTTTAGTCGAGTAGGAGGGTAATAAGGGCACTGACGCGGCAAGTCGACGAAGTCAAGCGTCTCGCTACGGAGATTCGAGCTCCGCGGTTATTACCGAAAACTTATTAAGTACACGCCGGATTTCTTTACTTTCCGCAACGACAACGCGATGAGGAATTAAGTTACCCCCTGTTCTGGAGAGCAATTATTCCGAGAGCTCGGCTTCTACCTATGATTTTTTATATTTTTTTTTTCGTTCCGCGTGATCAAAAAATTTCTTACAGCTGGCGGTTTTTCTTTTTTAACGTGTACAATGGCTCGCTTAGTGATAGAACTATCGGGTCGTTGACCAAGCGATATATACATATATATATATATATATATATATATCGAAAATGGTCGTGAATCTTTCGATCCAAACGCAAACCTTTTTTTTTTCACCAGCGAGTATAAAAATTAAGCGTCAAAAGATTTTAAATACAGGCGGCCTGTCCGACAGTTTGTTCGTGCGCACAACGTAATTGCATCCGAAGTATAAGCGCAGTTACGTGCTAAATAAATAATGACACTTTTTAATTAATCTTGAAGTGCGACGCACCCCGGGAACTAAAAAAAAATACAGGACGCGATTCATTATTCAATTTGAACAGCAGTTCACACCGAGAGAGCTGACGGGGTTCTGCCAATTCGACGTGAGAGAATCGCGTTACGCGAATTTGCAATTTATTTTGTTAAAATAACAAATTGAGTTGCTAGATGACACACACTCTTGATACACCTATATGCGGCCGGCATACGCGACGATTCTACAAATCGGTAACAATCATATCGATGTCGTTTTATTCACTTAATCGGCAAACATATTTATTTCACAGGAAATGAATTGTAGCTCAAAAAAGTATTTAATATTTTATAGCAATATGCATTTCAAGTGCACTTAAATTTCCCCTAGCGTTTGACGTGCTCATAAACGTTCATGTCGGGAATACGCGTAAGATCTAAAGCAACGATAAAACATTTTATATCCGTGGATAATTTGTCATGTGTGTATTTGATAAATTGTAAATGGATTACATTATTGTTTGTTAGATTTATTGGATTTTTATTCATAGATAAAACAATAAAGGACAACAAAGAATCTCTCTAATGAAACCGATGCGAAATGATTGCATTCATTGACCGTTTGCATTTTATCACAATTATATGAAATGAGAGATACGATTATCAAAGAACAATGTAGTATAGTTATTGTGTTCATTTTAATAAATAACATTTAATACGTACACAAATGTGCGTATTGCTGAAACTTGAAATAAATAAGAGAGAAAGATAATCGCTTATCTAGCTCAGCAACATTCGCGGCTCTATAACATCTTTATCCCTTATTTGTCTCATTCCAGCGCATTTATAATCGCTCAAGTGAATTTCGCGATGCTTCGCGCAGCACAAGCCAGCCACGGTGCAAAAACCCCGACGATGCTCTAGAGTTAATTAATATTCCAAGATAAAATACGCACAAGCCATGAGCCAGTTGCACGTACGTGCCGTGTCGGCAAAGTGCCGATAATTCGTGGGGGAAGTGGTGGAAAGAGCACTCACTCGAGATGAAATATGTCGCTGATCATATCGAGGACGCTCCAAATTATGCAAGTAGCCTTTAAATTCCGCGGCTCGCGCGGAACTCGCCAAATAAGGCTGCAAACGTAAGCTTAAGCAGTCGGGCAGAAAGCGATGCTTTTCTCAATTTTTTAAAAATATTTTCAATTTTGAACAATTGACACAAAGAGATATATCGATGTATGCAGTTATTCACATATAGTTATACCATAGCTATTTCTCTAGAAGCATATTTTGCATAAAAAATTTTATTTACACGATTGCTAATATCATATTTCAACATTTAATTAAAAATAATCTAATTAAAGTTATCAAAACTTATGTATGAAATTTAAATTAAAGCCTTCGTTAAAAATATTACATTTATACTAAATAATGGTTATGTAAAGTGAATATGAAAAACCGGCACAGTCTTCAGAAACAGTAGTCTTTTCGTTATATTATATTATAATGAAAGTGTACGTTAAAACAATATGAAAAATACACATAAAGTGCATTATAATTGCCACTTTATAGTCAAAATGGAAAATGCATTTATGATAAAAAGTATGCATTTTTGCGCTTTACAAATTATACTTTTGTGCAAACTGTGAATAATTTTTTTATATTTTTAATAATTTAATAAAACTAAATATTTCGAATTTTAAAAAAATAAAAATTACGTATATAGCTTACAATCTGATTTAATATTAATTGCTGAGTGTGCTTAATTAATACGACACTTGTAATAATATCATTAAAACGTATGACAGTCCGAACTGAAAGCTTAAGGATTAATACCTAATTTAACCCAGTGAAATATTTACAGATAAGACACCGCGTCCGCTGTAATTTCCGCGACGTATCACACGATGTAAACCTCATAATATAAAATTTTTAATGATGAGCGATGATAGTCGGAGCCCGTCCCTCCATTTTCCACGGCAATTTATTTTCTCTATTTTTACGAAGATTGCATAGCCGGCGGGATGCACGAGGCGCGAGGTGCGACGTGGCAGGGGACGTGTAACTTTGGCGATGAGTATATTCTTACGACGTGCTGAATTCTTTTACGACTACAGAAGAACGACCAGTTAAAGTAATGCTTCTGTTATGTTCTATCGTAATTGGCGGCGTAAGCAGATCGATGAATATGTCGGCTATTCTGGGTGAGGTAAACTCCAGAACAAAAAAGATCTATCTATTTTCCCTGCAGCGTTGCACACGTCGACAGAAGATAAATGTTTGCCAAATTTTTTTTTTAAGACGGCATATATGTAAAAAGCAGCGTTGACCACGAAATCTTTTTTTTTACGAAGATGTGAAAAAAGATTAAATAATATTTTCGCTACGATGTTTTAGTACAATTAATCTTAAACATAAATGGAAAAAACGGTTTTACTATAATATTTAAAAATTTAGTTGGATACAAATCCGAAAATAATTTTGTTAGACTATCGAAATAATTATGAAAGATGTTCAAGTATGATGAGCAGTGTTGCAAAAAGTTTTGCCATTCTAATAATCAGCGTCTTATATAATTATTTTGATATCTACAAAATCATTTTCAGCTCTGTATCCATTGAATTTTTAAATGCTTTAGCAAAACCGTTCTTTCCGTGTAACTTTATGAACTCAATTATTACATTGCATAAAGTATGTATTATCACACGGAATAAATTAATTTATGTGGAAGTTTTAACAAGTTTTAATTCCTTCTGAGTTCCCCGAAGCATAATATGAAACTTATACTGTTGCTAGAATGTCTCTTAACAAGTATAGCTATGTCGAACAGATGTTTGACGAGAGAGAGGCAGTTCATGGTTTATTTTAGTTCTTCCCTGAATTGCGCAGCGAACGATGAGTATTTTGATGATACAGTTTAATCTCACTATTCTGAGAGTAAACTGCCTATTCTACTCTCCGCTAACTACCCATTAATGTCGCGAGGTATCTCCAACATCGCGCGATTATATCGTACGTTCGTATTACTGCTCTCGTAACGATACGACGACAGTCGTGGCTCCGTATCTTTTCTGACTATAGGGTGCACATGATTTAAGCCCTTAACGCGGATATAACGTTCCACGTCGGAACGCAGAGCAAGGGATGAAAGAGCCGCCCGCGCCGAGGGGTCGTGGAACGTTGCCGTTCGTGAATTATGCCCATCGATCGGGCGCATTGTAACGTCGTTAAGGGACCGCGGATAAGCACGCGAGATCGTTCGAGGAGATGGCAGAATGATAAAAGATTCGATCGGGATCCTCGCGACGGTGGTGGCGCGGCACGCCGCCGGTGCTCTTATGGAAATGCGGATTCCGGACCGGTGGAACACGACGAGTATACAAGACGATCGACCGGGCCTGGAAGAGCCGAATGGTCGTGCTTTTAGAGACCGTGAATTTTTCACAAGGATAATACGGCTCAGGCAAGATCCCCCTATTAGGTACAGAGGAGGAAGAATATTGTTTCCTACTTCAGGCGTGCACGAGACGCTCCGTATTTTCGTGCAGTGGCGAATCTACGGTACAGGATTTCTAGGATCTCCATGAAATTATCAGTACGCGCGCGTTCTCCACTATGCGTTTCTGTAGATATTTCCAGGGGAAATGATTGGACTGATTGTGAGTCGCAAACGTCTTATTGTTAGACAAGTAAATACTTTGAGAAAAATATTAGGCGTCTCTCTCTCTCTCTCTCTCTCGTCGATAAATTTGCGCGAAACTTTCCTTCACCTTTGCAAGTTTGGAAGGGAAAATTATATAATGTGTGACCTTTTGAGACCCTTAGTGACTTTGTTACGTTGTCAAATGTCACTTTAACCACGACCTAGGCTATGTTTAGCGATATCTTCCAACGCGCAACGAACAAAATTCATTTTAATGCATGCTTTCCGCGTAATCGATAGCATCGATTTGAAGCCATTCGAGAGTTAAATTTTTAATGCAACGTTGGCGCATCAATGTGCTAGTTGCCAGGGGATATTACGGAAGTAAGAGCGTCCTTTTTTTTCCTTGTTTACAGCCGATTTGCGTACCTACTTATTCAAGCAAAGCAAATATGCACAAGTAAAGTGCTTGCTTGAGATAATGGCATCCTTTCGTCGTATTTCCAACGACGTACGCAAATTGCACCGGGATGTAACAAATGGCAAAAGGAAAACAACTACAATGAGCAATTCACTTTCGTCACTTTGCTGAATTATTCGCAGAAAATTATTACACATCCTACAGTCGCGATTACATATGGAAGGCAAATTCTGTTTGCATAATGACTCTTATCGGAGTCTATTTATCGTTTTGCGCGAAGCAAAATTGGCTAATTTAAAAAAAACAAAGAAAATACAAGTGTGATAAGTGTAAATCGTAATATCTCTTGTATATTTGTGTCTAAGAGAAAATTAAATTAATTAAATTAATTATTTTATAAAAAGTAAAAAGAAAAGAAATACAGACTCGAACATTTTGGAAGGCTGTTATTCTTTTCTATTTACTGAAAATAAAAAAGTGTGTTTTTATTGAACTGTTCAACAATAGAGAATATTGAAATAAACATTCTGTAATTATTCGTTCTAATCACCCGTTTCCTACTAACGACATAAATTCCAAAATTTGAGTATTTATTTTACATTTTACACACAATTATATAACAATTACACGATTACAAAATATAAAATTATTACAGAATGTAAAATAGCAATTATTCTCAGTTGTACGTTTTAATGTTTTATATATATGTACATATAATATTAATCGTAAAGTATAACTTGAAATATTAATCAAATAACTATTATTTCCATCTATTATGTATATCTTAATCTCTTAAAATAATGCTATGATGTGCCATTTTCTATCACGATTGTGATATACCTCTTTCATCTACTTGTTCCTTCAATTATGAAAAGAGAGGAAAAACAGGTCAAGAACTGAAATGGCATCATTTGACAGGATAACTCCCCTCTTCACAGTTGGCCGATATCGATTGCACTAACAAGATAACTCGATCGCCAGTAGTCAGACCGCGCCAGTAGTCAGCCACCGCCATTAGTCAGACTCAGAAGCGGTCTTCGCGTCACGGACGGGCCAATAAAGTGCCAGCCAACGGCGGGAGATCCTCACGCCTCGAGAAACGATTTTTGTAACGCGATCTGGCGTGACGCTCGATTACCTCGAGGCGCTTAGAACGAAACGCGAGAACGAATTGAAGCATAATTCTAAGAAATCGCCGATCACGTGCTTAGAACCTGCACTGGCCATCTCAGTTTGACATAAGTATCCGCCATCATTGGTGGATCAGAGCTGCGGTATTTTTAAGCGCAATGTATATATGCGTTACGATATGAAAAAGATTTAAAATATATTATATTTTATAATCTAATTAAAAGCAAAATAATTTTATAAAATTAATTTATGATTAAAAATTCTGATAATTTTATAGAAACGGATCTCACGTTTGCGGCAATCCTTTAATTAACAAAATGAATGCAAAATGAATCTTGTATTATTAATCTTGTATTTATAAAAGGATTGGCAATGAAATTGATAATGCTGCAAGTGAATTGAAAGTTCATTTTCACAGTTGCTTAGTTTCCTGAATCATTGATTAAATGTCTAAAGATTTCATCTCCCTATTTTTGTGCTATATCGATTAGTTCGGCAATGTCCACCACAAATTCGATTGCGGGCGAACTTACGGCCAGCCAGACTCGTTTTGCGGATAATAAATCGAGGACGATAGATTTGCTGGCGGATTGCAGCACGAACTAGACGCTAGAGAGAAACGAGGGAGGTCGATACATATTTTATTTCGCGCTAGGTTTTCTTGGCATGTCGGCGATTTTCCAGATATCTGGATTTTTCGAACGGGTGGTTTCTCGGATTAAACGAATATACTAAAAAATCTAAGATACAAGAAAAACATTTTTGCAAATTATGATTACGAGCTCTCGTTCAACTTGGAATTGAATTTCAACAAAATTTATTTCTTGTGCAATTTAACGAACTTAAAAATGTATATAAAATTACACTAAGATCCAGCTATGATCGAACAAGGCTCATTTTTAATTATGTTTTCACAGATTAATAAGCGAACATAGACCTATCGATTTATATTGTCTTTTATATTTAATAACAATAATAATACTATTGTTTATGATTACATTCGCTTATTTATCTCTTCCGTATAAAATTAATTACGAACCATAATATGTATTTTACTATCTTCCGTTTTCACCCTCCCTCGCACTCTCTCTCTCTCTCTCTCTCTCTCTCTCTCTCTCTCTCTCTCTCTTTCTGCTGCCAATTGTGATTACAGTAGACTTCCCAGTTTTGGCACAGTTACCCGCGGCACAACCTACAACAGTATCAGATTACGCTACCGACTACGCTAGCATAGCCACGGGCAGTAATGTTTACGTTAGCATACTAATAATGACGTGGCTCCCGGACTCTCGACATTATACAGCGCGAACGACTAGTTAGTCGGTGGTCTATTCTATTTTAAAACGATTCCAGAAATTCACTTCGGTAATAATGCGGTGGTAAAATTTAGAAATAATGTACTAGCGATTCCTTCCCCTCCCCCTCTCTCTCACTCTTTCTGTCTTTGTTCCAATCCGAGATACAATGGCAGCAACAATAACGATAAATAACGAAATCCACACATTTCAGTTAAAGAATATGTATTTATAAGCATGTTTGTCAAACAAAACGACGTTAAAGCATACGCTGCTTTTTTTTCCTTCAAACAAATAGGGCACGCGAATTTATTCGCGTGAAACGTAGCGTAACATTGCAGCGTAACAGATAGGTATATATTTACAACATCGAGGAAAAAGCAAAAATTTCAGTGCACGTTTTGTACAGTATATAATTTAGCTCTCCCTTTTTCTATGACTAGAAGGATAACAAAACGAATGTTAAATTTTGCAGCACACAGCATAATATTGCAGGTATCAACGCGTGGACCCGGAAGTCGCGCCAGAAATGCGTTGAAAATCGGCGCAAATAAAGAAATCAACGGTTTTGCGACAAGCTCAGTAGTCTACAGGCGACATAATACGATGGAAAATTTAGCGGAATAATTAACGAGTAATAATACCAAAATTTTAAAGGCACTAATACATTTTATGCAATTTCATTTCAGTTATACGGAAAATAATTATAAAAGCAGATACGGACTTTATGTGAAAGCAGATACGATATTACGTGCGCAATGTTTTCCACCTATAAAATATCCTATACACACAAACACGAGAGAGTGTCTTTAGAAATATGAATATGCACAAATAGAGATATCAAAAATTTGCCGACAGAATTATCAATTTACATTACGCGACAAACGATTGGAGTTGCAAACAGCCCGGCATAAAAGAATTACACGAAACCTACACCGTAAATGAATAAATATTACATAGAATTATATATATATATATATATTTTTTTTTTTACATAACACGGCACGTCAGATTGAATAAATGTTGAATATAAAAAAAATCCAACTGCATGATATAGTACAGAATTAAAACTTTCTATAAACGCAATATTTTTCGCTGGGAAAGAAAGGGTAAAGAAAAAAGAAAGAAAAGAAAGACACGAATAAAGAACCGGCCCAGCGCGTCCTGATGCTGACGACGTGCAAAAGAGGAGGCCAAGAGTTTTCCAAGCTGGTCGATTTGTAAAGTGAAGCAGGGGCTTCGATTCGCCAAGTGCAGCGTAACGGGTGCAACGGGAGGGTGTGAGATTTAAGGTACGTGTAAACAGAGACGCGAGACAACGGGAAAGGGAGGCGGCGTTTGTTGTAGGTATTGTAAAGCAATCAGTTTCGTATTCGTCGCGCTGACGCGTCGCGAATTCATGCCCGGCTTGCAACGGGCTTACTTTACAAAGGCGATTTGCAGTCCGCGCGACTGGAACAGAATAGCACGTTGCCAAGATCTCTCGCGATGACAATTTCCGCGGGTATCGCGGGGTGCAGCTGCAGCTCTATCGGTTTTGCGATCCTCTTTCGCGCGTAAATAGCCTCCGAGCGTCGAAGTTCAGGGGGCTCGCTTTAACGACGAAAACATTTGGACACGCGGCGCGCGTGAAGTTTCACGAGAACACGATCGGTTCTGTGATGCACAAACGCATGAGGCATCTGCGCGAGAACGCTATGCACGAGTAGCGGGGTATAAATCGCGAAAATCACCGGTCACGTACTTAGAGTAGATTTCCACTTTCCAACGAGTTCGCTGATCATCCGGCGTATCACGCGTCGAATGAACCAACGGGGGGATCTAAAGAGTTTTTCGTTCGCGAGATAATAAATCGCCGTGGAGGTGCTCGAACCCCGCGACTACTAAAACGAATTATAGTACGGACGAGCCGCTCGGATGGTCACGTAGAGGAAAAATTAGTGTTTCACGGGCTACAAACTCGCCGAACAAATCGCCCGCCCAAGTTTCGTACATTATTTCAAATTATTCGACTTCCGCCATTAGTCTCCGCCGTTAGAGCTCGCGGGCGCCGGCTCGTTTACCTCTAACTTTTCCGGATTACCTTCCTCGCCGAGATGCTCCTAATTGGTATAGCGATTAATGGCGAATATATCGGCGGAGTCTGCCGGTCCTTTTTCACTGGGAAGCACGGCCGTACTTTCAAAGCAAAAAGCTGAATGTTTAATGCGATATAAACAAAATTAAATTTAATATCCGCGTGTATGTGGATGGGTGGTGAGTGGGTGGGTGTGTGTATGTATGTTCTGAACGCGAAAGCATGGCATAATCCATACGCTTATATTGCGAAATATTGTCTGTCAACTCAATTCGCGATCGCGATGTGCCGATTTTATTGAATAGCGTAATTCACTGTCAATTAGCACGACAGCGATAAATCTCTTCACGCTCGCTCTCCCTCGCTCGCTCTCGTGTCAGCTACTAATTTTCATCGTGTCATCCAAGAATTAACGTCTCGCGCGCGCGACATATATCTGAGTTTGCCACGTGATATAAATGGACGCGGTGTCTATTATTATCGCGACGCGGGGAGAGAAGATCAAATCGGAAGCTGCGTCGGCGGAGGCACGCAGCCGCATCCAGCCGCACTCTTGCAGCTTAACCACGTGGAAATTTGCGGTGAATCGATTCATGGAGCATGGAGCGAAGTCAGCTATCGAACGTAGTCTTTCCACGCCCGTCAATCGACGGATATACGCCCGGCAATAGCGACGGCGATGTCGGCGGCGCCGTAGATTCACGGTGGATACGCATAACGTGCAGCGATGACGCCTAATTGCATAAATAATTCAACGGACACGAGCGCGGCAGGTATAGGGTAGCTGTATTGTCCGCGTATAACGAAGCGTTAGCCTGTTATCCATCGGTTATACCGTCACGTGGAGGAGAGAGGCGGGGGAGGGCCATCCCGTGATCCTCTCAAAATTCCAAAACACCGACCGCGTTCTTCCCGATACCAGTAATTTCCCAGAGAGAGTTCGATAATACAAGATAATACAGAAATCCGCTCGTCGACACGACAGCTTCTCGATGCTCGCGAGAATCCAGCGCGATAGATTTCATCTAAAATTATGATATCGCTGTATGCATGCGATGTTCGCTTAGGCAAACAATGTCGCGTAGATTTGATAAGAAATATGTATAATGGCACCTCTATATTAGAGAGGGAGAAAGAAATATTATCGATGTTTATCCAACATATTAAGAATAGGATCTATAAAAAGATATGACATTTGTACACGTCAAATTTGTGTCCCGAATATTAGCGTGAATTTCAAATTATTGAAATTTTATTTTATTTTACAATTCTACGTAATTGTGTTATCCGCGTGTCTTTCATGACATTTATTTTTTTCAATTATATCCTCTCACAATTCGATGAGATATATTAGATCACTTATTTGCATGTACTCGTACACACGAAACCAACGTTTTAGTAATTTGCAATTCTTAAGACTCATTACGTCCGCGTGTCATCATCATCTTGAGACGAAACTAACGCACGAAGCTATTTTCAAGTTTGGAACGGGCAGAAGATGCTTTCAAGTACTCTTGTCCATAGCAGCTGCTTATGACACCCTTTAGATACCCGTTGATGAAATCTCAACGGTGGAACGTCGTTGCAGACGTTCGATGTTGGTTCAACTTCCTCGCGGAGATTACGCTATCACAAATCATTAATCTATAGGTAGAGAACAATTTTTAAAAATAATATAAAATGAAAAATGTTTATTAATAATATAAATAATATCTTTCCTTCTTAAAGGAATGTTACAAAATCGCAAGGAAAAATTACTTATTTTCATGTTTTTTTTCTCATCACTGAATCAATATGTTATCTTTTTTTTTCCTCATAAAATTGCTACATTTTGTTCGATGTCTTTTACAACTTTGATTGCTCGTAATTTTTAATAAAAAATAATTTTTTAGTGCTGACTGATAAAATCGTAGTTTATTTATTTCTAAAGAGATTTTAAAAAATTATAAAAATCGGTTTAGTATATTTCGCAAGAAAAAAAAACATAGAAAAGCACTTTGAAAATTTTGGCATTTATAATAATATATAAATATTACAAATGTACAGAAATTTATTACAAAATATATAATAATTATAATAAAATAATAATAGCAATAATAATGATAATTTAGTAAATATGACATACAGATTGGAAGCAGAACGTATTTCATGTCCGAATAAAATGAACAATATTTTGGCAATATCTAATTACTCATCATGAAACTCCATCTACATATCGCGATATTTCCCCGAGAGAAATTAAAAAAGAAAAATTCATATTAATCCTGCGTGAATAATGTGCAACATATACAGCTCCCGATAAATTTTAAATAACCATAATTTATTTGAAATTTTTATTTCAAATAAATAATCACGTTATCTAAAATTTATTTAAGAACATTTTAAATTTTTGATATGCAGCGTTACTTTTTTCGAAAGTTTTTGTTTATTAATAAAAGGATTTGTTATTTGTGAAGATAACGAGACCATTGTACACATTGATCACAAATACAAATTCGCTCCACATATCACAAACTCCTGATAATATTTATTGCGCAACTCTCGCAAGTACTCCTCGTCTTTGATTCAGGATATTATAAGTTATTTCACTTAGTTCACCTGTCATATTGTTCATCATCATATCGCAACACGTCACGTTGCTCACGTCCCCATTATGTACTGCACGTGTTCCCACAGATACACGACAGGTTACTTCAGTCCATTTAGTCCAGCGTACCTCGCAACTTCAATTGTTTGATACGCACCGGCTCAAAATGATTAATCGTGTCATTCGCGTTGCAGCGCGGACAATTAAGCTAACAGCGCGCCGCTCTGCCAGCTAATACACTTGATACGGAGTACTATACACCAATTTCGAGTAAAAACAAAAATAATGTTGCCCACACAAATGCGCGATAATTGCTTGTAAATATTATCTGCGCTGCGCTCTGGAGAAATATTAGGCCGCGTTTAATTACTCTTTTCCAGAATAATTATCCCTAGCGACTGCCCGATATTGATTTATCTCATATATCATTCATCGTTTTAGGTATAAATGTTAAATAATCGAAATATCAGAATTTCGTTTCTGCTTATCAATACGCAAAATAATAATTCAAATCCCCGGAACGGTGAGGATACATAATATAGTATATGATCTTTCACGTGTAAAATGCGCATGGAGATCACCCACATTTAATTAATTCACAAAAACGTAATCTATCAAGAAAATGTACAAATTTCTCTTTAATCAATGCCTGAAAGATTGAAAAAATTTATTTATTTATTTATCGGCGTTTTAAAAAACTCAAATGACAAAAATAATTTTTAAAAAATGTCTTTTTTTTAAATAGTCTTTTTTTTAAGCATATTAAATTTTTGAAACACGTTTTACGCTGTGATTCATCCATTAAAGATCACATATGAGGCATTATATTTTCCGGGAAAAATATAAAGTAAAGCTAAGGAGTTAACATTGCAAAGCAACGGCTCTCTATTAACACAGTTTTGTATAAACATTATTAAAAATTACGAGCTCGAGGAATTCTAAATAGAGAGAAAGAAAGCAGCGGCAAGAGAGCGGCGTGTACAAAGAGGTAGATACCACCTTTTAAGAAGCTTTTCCGCAGGACGGTGGACCGCGCAAAGTAGAAAGAACGAACGGAGGAAAAGAGGGGAAAAAAGTACCAAAATGGTGGCATTCTGGCGGAAAAAATAACGAACGCCGGCAAAGGAAGGAGGGCATGGAGAAAGAAATGCTTTTCCACCGCAAATACGCGTCCGACTCCCGGTCCCGCAGTTACACAAGTGCATTCAGAGTGCAAACGCGAAAGCGCGGCTAATCGCAAGTGGATGCCGGCATTCGCCATGCATTGAGTACATTTCGCCTCACTCCACGAGATAATCGTCGAACGTATCCGTTTCTCTCTTAACGCGGTAAATTTTCCGTAGGTCGTCGAGCGCGAGTTCCGCTCATTTAATATTAATCTCCCGAAAATAATTGGTACTTGAATCAAGTCGAGGACCAATAAAGGCCTCGGGATCTTGGAGTGTCACTTAAGCAAATGCGATTACGCGGAAAATGCCGTCTACGTCGGATTAATTTTGTACGCATGATCTAATTTAAGCTAAAGAGCACAGCCACTTCTTGAAGATTCTCTAATAAACGCGCGCGCATGTGTACGTGAATGTAAACCCGCGACAAGGGAGAATACGAAAGAAGATAAAACGTTCTTTTGAATAAAGAAAAAAAATCAGTGCAGATAAAAGGCAATTAAAGAATTCAATACAGGTGAGCGATAAATTCGTTAAAATATCAGTTTGTAAAATTTATTTTAAGTTTAGCAATTGAATGCGTAGTCTCCACAAAAATGGTTCATAATACGAAGCAAAGGAACCATGCAATTGACTATATATGATGTACTAAATTACACAGGTTTACATGAATCTTGGAATTAGAAGAATTCACTTCATTTTTATATCACAAAATTAGGGGGATAAAAATTTTATATCGCAAAATTTTTATCTTCGTACAAAATTTATTTAAATACTTATATTAAAATCAGTTTTCAAAGATCTTTAGCAAACTTTCTTAATGTTTCTTCTTTATGCTTCTTTTTTTATAGCAAGTACAATTTTTCTGTGTACATTTAGTATGCATAGTCCATTGAGGTAATTTTCTGATATTGTTAATAACAATCAGATTTTCACCTATTGCAATGTACCAAAAGATGTACCTTTCAATGGTGCACGTTGGGCTAAGGAAATATGCAGAGCGTATTTCGTTGCTGAGAAGAAATCTTTCACCTTCCTCAAGTTCTTTTCTCTATCTTTTTAATTTTTTTAATCCTTCCTTAGGAATAACGTGTAAATCACGCATTGACCAATGAGCGTTTAACTTTTCGTCATAAAAATAATTTTTATAATTCCACACTTTCCTGGCATTCCTTGCGTATGATCATGTTAGTGGATAAAACACGAGCAAAGTGAATGGCCACAGTTTTGCGAATTCAAGATCGCACGCTGAGAGAAATCATTTGGTAAAATCAACCAAAGTTTGGTTGAATAGTGATCAAATGAATTTTGTAGTTACTGGTACCAAAAACTTAATTACATTTAACAAGACTTTTTGTAATTTGTTGAATGAGAATAATTACTTGGTTAAGGCTACAAATTGTTTGGTCAAAACAACTATGTATTTAGTAATTATAACTATAAAATTCATTTGATCACTATTCAATCAAACTTTTGTTGATTTTACCAAACATTTCTCTCAGTGCAGAAGCGGAACTGTCGGAGAAATCTTGGAGATGCGCGGATATGTCCACGCTACGCCCGAGTAAGCTCGTCGATTCCGTCGGTTATTCTCCGGTTAGCTTCCAGCGCAACCTCCATCTTCGCAAAGCGGTCCTTCGCGGGACGAAAGTGCCCTTTACTAGCGAGAGAGTGCTTCAATTTTCCCTTGAAATTCGAAAGAATGAAACCTGGGCGACGCTTTTGTCGAGCGGTGACTCGCGGTTATTTCAGAATCTATTGACCCGCTCGAGGAGTTGTCTCGGCGAGTTGTATTGGCCTCTTGGCGATTAGCATAATGTTTCACGTTGCGAAATACTTGGCCAGAACCTTACTAAATTGCTTTCGATCGCTACGCGCGAGTAAGAGAGCTCCCGTGGGAAGGAAAAGCTTACGTCGAAACCATCGAGAAAGAATTGAAGGAAGATCTAACGGAATATTATTATAAACACTATCCCTCAAAATTTCGCGAGATTGAAACTTACTGACGTCAAAGGGGCTATCAACTTTTATCGTTGCTTCGCGCACATTCACATCCAGCTATTCCGTACGGTACATTACACCCGTTTACTCGCGCCATCGACGTTCCTCCCGTTCTGCCGCCGTCAGTCGCTGCATTTTCGAAAGTGGATCGAACTTCTTCGCACAATATTTGAATGCGCGACAAAAATGCGCCGCGCTCCGCGGCAATAAAGGAGACAGAGGTACATACGGCGAAAAAAGAAGGACACGATCGGGAAAGGTGAGGAGAAACAAAAAAGAAAGAGAAGAAGAGGAAGAGAGAGACGAGAGAACGGTTTTATCGCCCGCTAATGCCTTTCCATCCACTTCCTCTCTTTTGCGGGAGGAACACGAAAAATCTAACGTTTCCATCTTCCGCTCCTCCCGTTCCTCGCTTCAGCCCTCTCGCGCTAACTCTTCAATCTTTCCGCTCGTGCTACGTCCTTTTTTCCTTCCCCGCTTCTCGCGCAATATTCCCACGAAGAGGACGGTGCGACGACGTCGTCGTTCCTCGTGACAAGTTCCTACAACCTGAAACCTGCGAACGACGGGCACCGACAGGTACCGGTTATTTGGAAGGGATAAATCCTATTTCTTCCCGAGGCACTGACCCCAACCTCTATTTTCCATTTGTCTTTTCCTTACCCTGCCTCTCTCACCGGTTCATTCCCTCTTTTCTCTTTTACCTCTCGCGCTTACGTATCACACGTTCCATACGCGAAGGTACTCGTAAAAAGAAAAAAAAAAAAAGGAATTTCGCAGTGCGAAGGATCGATTCAGTCGCCGCGTGGCACCCTGGAGTTTCCAGAACCGGCGCCGGCGCCGCGTGAAATATGAAGAGCGGAACTATTGACGATTCGTTATACGACATCAAACTGCAAGTGTCAGCTTCCGAGCTGACGCTTAGCGAGCGGTATCACAAGCGAATATAACGTTGCAATAGACATAATATTGACGGTAGATACCGAGCGAGGATAAATTTATACATGCCGCATTTGCTTATACAACACGTTTGACGGGACGCAAGAAATAACAGGGTTTTTCCCTTTACCAGCAAGCGCAGTCGCGTTAAGATAACATTTCATTTGCCTTACATTCAATTTTTATTTGTCCAAAGGATGTTAAATGACCGTAAGTCGGAGCCGATTGCCCTTTTCCGCGTAGCTGGTACCGAGTACAAACTGTGCGTGACCTCCGCACCTCTGTCTGTCCTCGTATTTACCCTGAATTTTTCCTCCCTTCCCGAGGCGGCGCGACCGCAACGGCAAATCCAGCAAATCGATTTTATGCAAATATCTCTGTGTTTTTGTTTCCGCTGTCTATACGCGCGCGGCACAAGACACCCACTCGTTTAATGCGTATTTCGTTATGACCGTTGTAAGAGAGGGCGACCGTTTATTTCCCATTTCACGTCCATGCGCAACGAATATATGCCAGCGTCGCTTGAAACCCCTTTAAAAAATTCCTATCGATTACGGGGGCAATTTCCCCTACGGCTACGATCAAATTGACTTAAATTCCCCTGCCCTGGAATTGCAAACACGATCGTGCTGGAATTGTAAACGCATTGTACGCACATAGGGTCTAAATGGGCGCTACGATAATATCGATAAAACGAAGGCACTGATACATTCGACGCCGTAAGTGCAGCCTAATGGACACGGTTGTTCTTTACGCGGCAACTGCGCGAATGCACGCGAACCAGAGCTTGATTCTACCTTTTTTCGATTCCCCGCATCGTTCCTCAACTTACCCCCGCCACCCATTCCGAAAAAAAATATATATATATTTATATAAATATATATAATATTTTTTATTAATATTTTAATATATTAAATTTTTTCCTCTCATCTGTTTCCTCGCCAGCGATGACTCGTGCATTCATTAGAATCCGTCCAGTCGCGAAAGACCGTGTCGATCGAGATTTACTTCTCCCTTATCTTCCAATCGCCTTACCCTCCCCGTTACATTTACGAAAGGCAAAAACAAAAACATATTTGCAAAATGGTTAGCCATACGGTGCGCGCCGTGCAAGCATTTCTGGTTTAGCGAAAAAAAAAGCGCGTATCGCGCGCGCACCGCCCGGAGGGAATAAACATATCGAGTTCATCGCGTTGTCGGCAGCTCGCGAAAAAATATTTTCGTTTAACGCACGGATCGCCCGCCGCGTCCCATTTTAATCTTCCGTTTTTCGTTGACTCCGCTTGTTTCGCGAGTAAACACGCGCCGGTCCGCTCTATCGATTCCATTACGTCCGAAATAACACGGATTTACGTTGCGCATGCAGTCCCCTCATAATGTTATCCGGTCGGTCGGTCGATCGGCAGCATCCGGTCGGCGGAGATGAGCCGCGCGAGCGGCGAGCGGAATTCTTTCACTCGGGAACCGGGCCGCTGTGTAATCTAGACGGTAAATGCCTGATTGACCGAAAAGAGGGGAAGAAACGTCGGTTTTTTTTAATCATTGCAGCGCAATTCATTCACCGATCGCCGTTGTTCACCCAGAAATAGCGAGGCAGACTCAATCGGCAGTACCATTGAAGCAACATCCGATTCGACGAATCACTTTCCGGTCATTCGGTGACTACAATATTGGAATTTCCTTTCACGGAGCGACGGTGCCGCGCGGGAAGCTACACAGTTGAGGCTTTCTCCACGCGTCTCTTCTATTTTTTACGTCCGCGTGAGACCGGCTAGCACGTAATCCCCATTATCGTAGAGACGTCGGCGACGTTAGAAAATCCGTAAGCGAAGCGCGAATTTTTCATAGAATATGGCAGAGTTAAATCCGCCCGTGTTATTCCGATCATAAAGTCAAAAGAGTACGCGAGTCGTTTATCTCGTTGAGTAGACGTAGACGTCGTCGTCGTCGTCGTTCTCGTCGTCAACGATCTGCATGTGGCAAAATCGTTTCAAAATATTTTGCCGCTTCGAGCGTTTCTTTCCCGCCGCAAAACATGACTTCGATTTGATCGTCGAAATTTTAAAAAAGCGCGACATAGCTCTCCGACTTTCATGATTTTCCGCTAATAATTACCTAAGGCCTAAAGAATAATCGAAGCGTTATCTCGAGGATTTTTTCAGAGTCTACAAATGATTACGATCAGCACGAAACTCGTTCCATCTCCGGTCCGATCGGAGTAAGGCAAATGGATTTAGAGTATTCCTCATGGTTTCTTTTTTCACCCGTGGGATAAATTTTAGCCGAAACTACGAGCGTGTCACGGATGGTTTATTTTCCGGGACAGAGATCTCCGCGTTGCTATTTCAGTTCTTCATCCTTCTTCCCCTTATGTCCTCGTCGCCATTCTGGTGCCGGCCACGTTCGTCGAATACGGAAACGAGGGCGGAATCCCGACTGATAGAGAGACCCACGGGACAAGCAAAATAGCGTCGGGAGCAACAGCGAACAACATGAACGCACG
This sequence comes from Solenopsis fugax, assembly GCA_003595255.1. Classification (NCBI taxonomy): domain Eukaryota; kingdom Metazoa; phylum Arthropoda; class Insecta; order Hymenoptera; family Formicidae; genus Solenopsis; species Solenopsis fugax. The sequence goes on from QKQZ01033478.1 coordinate 56,818, forward strand.
GAGAGCAAAGACCTTCGCCTTTGCCCGAAGGTAAGGAACGATAAGGGGCAAGGTATTACGAAGGATTAAACGTGTTATGCATTTAAAGACCCTCCCCAGCTCGACCGGTGGTAACTCGCCTCTTTCCTAGCTCTCCCCAGCTTTATCCGCTCTTTAATCTCAAAGAGAAGAACGAGTCATCTTTACTCCGTCCTCTTTCGTTTCTTTGTTCTTCTCGTTCCTCCTTCCTCCTTCCTCCTTCCTCCTTCCTCTACCTGTCCCTGTGCCCGCAGCCGCGATTAACTCCCAAGAAAAGCTGATTTACGATCGAAATTCCGCGCCTTTTCGTCGTAACTTGTAAACGGTGTTAGGTTTGCCACGAGATTCGCGACCCGTTTCGCTCACGTCGCCCGAGAACGCGGACGCGGACGCGACGGAAACGGCAATCCGCGATAAGATATCTCGTCGATATCAATACAGATATTTACAATCAGTCCGGGCAATACTCGTACTGATTGGCTGGAAGTCGAAATAATAACGATGGACCCGCCGTCAACGTCAACCTTGCCTATGCATTGGTAACGAATATCGGCATGGTATCAGCAACCAATGTCGTAACGGTATCGGCAACCAATATCAGCGCATTATTGGCAAGAAATGTAGACAATATATCGGCCATTTTGACCCAATATCAGCAACCGACATTGTCTTGATATCGCCGTGATATCTGACGGTCTATCAGCCACCAATCTCCGGGGATAATCCGAGAAAACGAGATACATACGTGGACTTATATCGAACAATTTAAAGATATCTATTCAAGAGAATATTGCAAAACGAAAAAAGAGAGGTATACTTCGGGTTCTGTAATATGAGGAACTGCGTTTCCTCATATTCGTCACTTTAGATTTTTTTTGTTGCTCGTATAAATAATTTCGTTAACACTCGAGGGGTACTTTATGCAATCTCGTTATTTAACAGAGCTGAGTGCTCTAAGTGGGAAATACACTTTAATGGTTATGAAAATATATTGAATCGCATCTCATTACAGTTGGATCCTCTCGTCGAAACTCTCAGCGCGAAATTGTGACCGATGAGAACGAATGTTTTAAACTAGAAATTATGCCTCTGACTCGTTCTATTCTAACAAACTACGAGCGAAACACTACGTTTTCTGGCCGAGCTCTGGATTTTCCTTCCCCCTTTCGCGGCCGCGGTCGCGCACGCCTCGACGACCGGAAGCGGAAGCTCGTCGGAGTTCTGGGCGTTCATTAATTTTCATGGCGACGACGTAGAGAATGCGCTAAAGCAAAGCGACATAGGCGGTCGGTCGGACGGTCGGTCGGTCGTCTAGCCCACGAAAAGTCGCTAGTCGATAAATTCTCAGTACGTGCTTTCGTAATTCGGCATCAGGATAAACTTTGCTAGCACGCAAATCGCGCATTTACGTCTAATTTTTTCCATAATAAATTGGTTACTCTTTGCGTTATTGCTACACAACAAATCTATTAGAGATATCATTTATTAAATAGGCACGTAGCAAAATTAGCGATTAGTAGATTAACGCGAAACGATGATCGTTATATTTGACTTTTATAGCGTATTCTGTACACAGAATATTCTAGTGGCAAGAAAATTAAAATTGATTTAATAATTTAAAAAAATGCTCAGAATTTGCGAATTATATGATTCAAATATTTTTCCCGAATATTATTCATGACTGTACAAAAATTCAATTTTTCTTTCAATGCCCTGAGTACAATTAAAATGTAATTGCGATGTTGCTCAAACATTACATATTGAAAGGAATAACTATCAGGTTACAGCCAAGATTAAGCTAAGTAGATTTGCCGACAAGGTTTCCCTCTTATCCACCACTTACGCGGAACAGCTGAGACTCACAAAGTCATCCGGGAAAGTCGAATGCGACCTTTTCATCCTCTTTACTTTTCCTCCGACTCTGCCTTCGTACCGTCGGGCCACTAAATTTTTAGCGCGTTAAACTTCCTCGAAGATGATACTCCAAGGTACATGGCGGAGGAGCCTCATAGAAGGAAACACAGACTGTTTCAGGTAAAAATTACAAAAGTACATAATTAAAGTAGTACGAAGGCGAGCGTTAAAAAGCAATTAAAAAAAAATCATGAAAGTAGAAATTGCGAAGTTGAATATTTGGAAAAGAGATTTACTTCATCTCCTTTTTTTCATTTCCACGCTTCTTCGGATCTTTACAAGTGACCTACTCGTTTTACTGCTTTCATCACTAAAACGCGCACCCCCCCCTCTCTCTCTCTCTCTCGTATTTGCGCGATGTTTTTGTTAATACGACGCTGACTGTTCATCAAAGCGGCGGCGCGTGATAATGTTCCAAAGTTCAATTACTGAACTCGATCGGGGTGCGCGGCGCGCAAAAGTTCCGCTTTATAAAACGATTCGACAACAGAACGCGATCGGAACTTTCCGAAACGGGATAAGTTTCATATCGGATGTGCGGAAACACACAGATGAAGAGAAAACGTACGGGCCGAAAGGGCGAGTGGACCAACCTTTCCGAGCGGCACCGACGTGGATAACATTCCCGTCCTTCCTTTCCCCCTTTCATCCGTATCCGGTCTCTACGCGAGTCCCTTTCCATGACTGGCCCCGTCGCGAACATCGAGATAGTCGCCTCGAGAAATTAAAGTTACAGTTGTGACAGCCGGACTGCTCTTTCAGCTGTATCCAGCGCCCCCCGAGACGGGACCTCGTTCATCCCTTTCGTTCGTGATGAGAAAAACCGCCGCATTGTTCTCCAACCCCGTAAAGTACGTCCAAATGTGTGTATTATGTATATGTGTGTATGTGTGTGGGTGTGTGAAGAACGCTGCTGCTAACTACTGTAATAAATGATAGTAATAACGATTTTGCACGCGGTCATCAATCAACACTGATCACGGCGCTGAGATTAAGACACTTATTAAGTCACGAGCGTGGCTCTCCCCGAGGGGAAGAAAGTTCAAATATGTTGGCAGATACACGGCCGTGTATGAAAAGTCATTAGCGTATAATCCTTTAAATATTAACGAGGTTGCTTTCGTTTTCACTAAAGAGCTTGGGGATAAAAAAGAGAGAGTGAGAGGGAAAGAGAGAGAGAGAGACAGAAAGGGCGTTTATCCAATGCAAAGTCTTAAATTTCATCCCTTGTCCCTACCAAGCGATACATTTATCGGGCGTTTGACCAATTTTATTCCCCTCCCAGGGCATACTGGCGCGCTATGTTCCGGCGTTGTTATCACGATAGTTCCTCTTGGCACCTCGCCATCGGTCGATCAACGCCGTGGCTGGTAACACTTGCTTCGGAGACTCCTCCCCTCGCACGCTTACATGACCGTCGTGTAATATTTGCGCGAAATGCAATTCGGAGGAATTTTTATTACTGCTGAAAACCAACTGCTCGTAAAAAAAAAAAAGAAAAAAATCATGCGTCAAGAAAAGTACAACTGCACGTGTGCGTGACGTAAAATTACGAGACCGACCTATTTTATGTTTCTGTTTCCATTTCACAGCCCTACTCGCCCTCTATTCACAGCGAAAATGGCTACTTCTTGTTCGAGCTGATATCAGTTATCAGGCTCGTCGGTATGGCTGTCGATCGACAAACAGACGCCGCATCGATCAACGGCATCGCGGCTTTAGGTAATATTTTCAATGCAAAATGTTTATTTATCCGAAGTACCTCTTTCAAAGTCATCCATCACCGCGCGCAGATACGCGGAATCGATTATGCGGCGACGCGACGGCCGCAATGGTTTGTGTGCGAAACACGTGAAACGCGAGAAATAATAACTGCCACTATACCTACGTACACGGGAGACCGCATGTACAGAGAATTAATATTAATATTTATGTTTGCGTAATAAACAGAGACGACCGGCAGTAGGGACGATATACGAGACGACGGCTGTCGACGCGAC
>QKQZ01033482.1:0-12544 GCA_003595255.1 Solenopsis fugax
CTCACTCGCGTGAATAATGAGTTCCCTTTTTCTGACGGCCGATTGCACCGACGGAAAAACAATCGGGGAAGGATGGTGTACCGTAATCTCGCGGGGCCAGGGGGGAGGAGATGCCAATTTGCGAAATTGGTCTCCGTGCAAGAAACATCTCGGCAGATTTTCGTATCTCTCCGAATATCCCACACTGTATCCTCCTCCTTCTCCTTCTCCTTCTCCTCATTTTATAATTCATTAAACAAAATGCAGGAATTTTAACGAGAATACGTCTTCTTCCCTCCCTTCTCTCTCTCTCTCTCTCTCTCTCTCTCTCTCTCTCTCTCTCTCTCTCCGTCGATTCCCGTAATCTTGTAACCGATGATAAAAAAAGCGAGATTAGGCGATTCAGCGACCATTCGAATTCCAAGACTACTGTCAAGGCTTCTCGGTTTCGTGTCATTCCGGCTTGTTATATAATATGATAGATCGAGAATCCATCAAGTTCCGTGATTTCGCCACGCCAAAATCACCGGATGATTTTTTTTTCTTTTTTTCCCTGGAAGATCATGCGGAAAACGCGTGAAGCGACGAGAAGCGAGAGGAAAAAAACCTCCTCTCCCTTCCAGCTCCGGTTATCACTTTTAATTTGCGGCGGGCATACCCACGAACGCAACACGGCGCGATTGCGAGGCACACCGTCGCGGAAGTTCCGCTTTTGTCTGACCCAGATAGTCGGCATTCACTCGCTATTTCGTAACGGGACCGACTACTTTCTTTCGCCGGCCGCGACGCCGGTTCGACTACGCGTGCATGCACAAACCTCGTGTACGTGTGCGTGCACGTGATAGCGGTGTGCGTGAGATATCTCTTTTCCTCCCTTCGGTCGTCTCCCGCGATCAGTCGCGCTCCCGAAGCGTTGCGTTCGGAGGAATTGCAGGATTTTGGGGATTTTCCACAAATGTAGATTTTGTTATTATCACGGAAAACTTTTTGGGTGGATCAAAAGTTTGGGAGAAAAATATAAAGATCTACAACTTTATCCCCTCGAAATCCCCGTGATAATAACAATTAACAAAACCTAAATTTAGGGGAAAATCCCTCAAATCCTTAACGACTATGGCATCCGGACTTTTGTCCTTCAATTTCTGTCGCAACGCTCGTAGGAATGCTCGTTTTCTAAATACTGGCAATTCATCCGTATAGTTATCAATGTGGGCTCGACGTCGCGATAGCGAAACCGATGAAAAGTATTGTTGTGAAATGTCGTTTAGCTGCGGCATCGAATCATTTTGCAATCGTGAAAATCGATCGTTTCGAAAGTATTATATAAGTACTATATACCTTTGAATATTTAATAATTTTAATGACGGATGATAATAAAGGAGGTCATTTACATCTGCAAAATGTATTCCTGACACGAATTGTTATCGCGAAATCGATATTTCCATTCCGACTGAAATTTTATAAAGAATGAGTGAGTTAATAAAAGCGTTTATTATCGTTCTATATCACTGCAAATCCAAGTGTGCGTTTTTGTGTGAAAAATCATGTAATCACTTTTTACACATTTATATGCGTGTAATTTTTGTACTTTTTACACGCTTAGACGTGTAATTTAATATTGATACATGTCAAAATATATAAAAATTACACGCATAAAATTAATTTAATGCGCAAAAAGTGATTACATGTTTTACACACTTGAATTTGCAGTATAAGACGAGCTCTCTAAGAACGTTCAAAAAATAAAACTAATAAAATTAAAACAGAAATAAGGTATAAAAATAAATGAAAAAAAAAAAGAAACAAAAGGAAAAAAACTAGCGAAATTAGGAACGCAAAATAAAAATAAAAATAAAAAGTGAGAAAGATAGAACAAAGATATTCGGTAAAAAGAGTAATAATTTCTGTTGAAAATCTTTTTTCAACAAGATCGTAAACACTCCTGCACACTTTATCAAATGTCAACGAGAAATACAAGTATAATGCATGAAATGCACTCAGAAAAAAAGTTGTTTCTTTTGCTAAATTTTGCAACTTGATTAAATTTCTTCAGTTCAAGTGTTTATGCATTGAAGTTAAATATATAAATGCTTAAATTGAAGTTCAAGTATTTTATATATTTACAATAAGTTAAGCACATAAATACTTAAGCTGAAGAAATTTAATCAAGTTGAAAAATTGAGTCAATTTAACAACTTTTTCTCTCAGTGTAATAATCAAGCAATTATTCCGCAAGAAAATCTTTTTCTTCACCAGAGGAATTTTCCTTTCCGACGCAGATCCTGCTTTAATCACAGCTTAATATCTAATAATAAAACATCTGAAGATTTGTGCAGTTATATTCACACGATATCACTGTTAGGAATATATTCAATAAAAGACCATCAGAGAGTCGTCGAGATCTGCCCTTCGCGACGTTAACGAAAAATGAGCGGGCTAGATGGGGGGAAGAACCGCGTGGCCGGTATACCGTGGCGCAACCGTTACTTGGTACCGTACTGCCACGGCGCTACATACATTCCACCATTCTACTCGTGATGGCCGTGGCTGTGGCTGCCTCGCGGCACGTGTGGGGCCGGTACACGTGTGCGTCTCGAGAGAGGTTGCGACGAGCGGTAGCGGCAACTGCTGCCTCAATTAATTGAGGCGATATGGAAACGCCGCGTCGCGCCGCGCGCCGCCGTGTCACGTTGCGGGCATGAGCGAGGAATCGAACGATGGGCACGGCGCCGACAAGAAGGCTCTATTCTCAAAATCATCTCGTCATCGTGTCCGGCAGGCTCGATACAATTAAAGAATTAATGATAAATATAAAAAGAAATAGACTCGTTTTATGCTAAGCAAGGAATCGAAGATAATCGGCCAAAATAAAGAGCAAATCAATTTTTGAAAAAAATAATAATTTTTAATTAAATAATAAATTTTGAAAAAGTAATTTTAATCTCTTTTAAACGTATAAACATGTTTCGATTTTATTGAGTCTCTCTGAGCGTTAGGCAAAAAAGAAACCACAAAAAAAAAATATTCGTATTCGCCGAAATTACTCTTTGTTTTATTCACAAAAAAAAACTTCAACATTCTCGCAATATAAGAAAATCCGAAGCCGCGAGTAGATATCAAACTATTAATCACGAAATTGTAAAAATTATAAAAATTAGTTGAAAACATAATAGTTCCACAATCGCAAAGTAAAGCTAAGTGTCAAAAAATAGGATAAATAAAAACAGAAATTTAAGCACGTAGTAGGCTCGCCATGTTATTTGGTGTGTGAAATTGCTAAATGACTCTTCTGTTCGAAAAAGTCCACTTCACAATTCCCGTAATCCATTGTATAATTAAATTTTAAAAAATTAACTGATAAATAAGAAACTGATAAATAAAGACTGATAAACAAGAAATTGATAAATAGAACAGATAAATAAGAATTTGATGAAAATATCTGATATGAATTAACTAGAACAATAAAAAACAGTCCTGACTTACATTATTTTGGAGTACACTGAAAAATAGTTTTTTTTTATGTTTAAGTAAATATATTTATTTTAACATCATTTTTTCTTAATTTAAATAAATATTAACTAAATATTAAGTACAAAATAATTTATTTTTAAACTTAAGAAATATAAATCAAGGAAATGATGTTAAAATAAATATATTTACTCGAACATAAAAAATTTTTTTTCAGTGTAGGACTTGAATCACTAATTAATCATTAATTATCTGACAGATGTCTGTGGCCTCTGATTCGTACAGAATCTCATTGAGAACTGAGAGCGAGTTGTCGAGATAAAGTCAACAAAAATAAATAAATAAATAAATAATGAGAAGGTGTTTAAGTGTTACACTATTTAGAAATTGTTATTGAACTGAGGAATTGACAATTGACATTGCCAGGAGGAAGTGAACGAGATGAGAAAAGCACTCTCGACGAAATGTCACCTCTAGTCTACAGTTACATCGGCGAACTACGTCAAACATTTTATTTCTCTCGCAGAGAGTTCAACAGGCCATATCAATCTACGATTTCACCCACCGACACTGTCATTGTTCCGTTCGCGAAAGACACGTTATATGTTCCTTTCACGTTTCTTTTTACCGGCGCGTGCATACGCGCTGCCACACAAGAGCTGATACAACGAAAGTAGCCGTGGGGGACACTAATGATAAGATCGTCGCACTCTCCCGTGCGATAATCTCTTTAAAACATTCGCGGTACGAACAAGCGCACGAGCCGCTCCAGATACTCATTCCGGTGTTTATCGGTTTAATATCGCGCAGGGGGAGGAGGCGCACGCTTGATATTGATTTGTTGCAATTTTATATTTAGACTTACAACTCGCGTAGGATCGGCTTGTTTACTCGCCGGTACACATCTCGACCGGCTCGGCGCGCGGCGGCGAGGAAAAAATAGTCGTCGTCGCCGATCGGCGCGCGACAACCGGGGGATATCCCGAGTCCATGAACTCCGGGCGTCTTTCCCCCTGAAGAAAAAGTCGTATTGACACAGTAAATATATAGGACAACACGTTGTTAACGCATACATGTAAACATGATAAAAATATGTTTTTACGTTGTTGTTTTCGAAATATATGATGTTAGGCCTCCCGGCGCCATTTGGCGAGACATTGAGAGCGTGTCTGTTGTCGGGCGTACGCAAAGAAAAAAAATCTTTATTGTTTAATAACACTCTTTATCGCGATTCTATGAGTCATTTTGTTAATCGCTACGCGTTCGCGGTACTGAATTAATCGCAGCTAAATTGAAATCAATTAATCCTAAAGTGTTGCTCATATTTTCTGACATTAATGCTTTTCTGGGTGAAAATTTAATCACATAATTAAGAATTTAAAAATATTTTATTATTATTTGTTTTTTTATTTCATAAGTTGCAAGATGTTAGATAGAATAACTGAATTAACGTTATTTTAATGTAAAAAAGAATCTTGATAAATATTTCAAACTATCAAAAGTTTAATAACTATATTAAACTTGAAGTAGTACCTGGATAAAAATATTTTTCTCCCATTGTAGCACTTTAGAAAATACTGAGAGGTCGAAACAAACATAAATTTTTGAATCATAGTAATAGAAGTACATAGACCGATATGTGAAAACACAAATATAAATAATCGAGAAGACCTAACGTAGCTAGATCTTAGTGAAGATATTTCTTGTGTGATTTTTTATATACATTTTTCAAGTTCACGAAACTGCACGAATAAGAAATAAATTTCCAGTCTTTAAAGTTACAGTTATAAGTTGAACTAGAAATAGTAATATCACGTTGTTAAATTGATAAATAATTTAATAATAAATGATGTTAATAGATGTTAAATATGTAAATTGTTAATCGTTACATTACTAAATACGTTAATTGATAAATTTAATAACGCAATATTAAATTGTTTATCAATTTAATAACGACAAAACAATTTAATGATAAATGATGTTAAGATGAAAGCATCTAATGTGGCAATTACATCAATAAGAACCTTTTTCCCCTTAAAAAATATGTAAAGAATTTGTTGCAAACAATAAATGAACGTATAATCAATTGTAAAAATAGAAAGCAAATGAATTATTATGTTCTAATATGATAGTCGTGATTATATACACAAGACATATTATTTTCTGTTTAATGCATAAGAAAAAAAATAGAAACTTCTAATTGCTTCTACATAAAGCTCGTGTACGACCTTGATTTTAATATAATATAAATGCATCAAATGCAAATAAACGTTTTTTCACAGTGCCGATTTAAATGCTACAGTCTTTAAGATTAATGCACAAAAAATAAATATACTCATTAATTGTCTAGTATTAAGCAACAACAAAAAAACGTTACGCCTGCATCAAAGATCAAGTGTAAAAACATGGAAATTCTTCCTGATCGTTAGCCTTGCATAAAAGATATTAATCGTTGATGAGCGTAACGTAAACGTGCAGATTCAACGAAACAATATATCCTTGAAACGTTCCGCGTCTCAAATTTAAGCGGCTAGGCGATTTTACGATTAGAACGATAATTACGTTCAGCAAAATATATACATGTGTGAAGTGTGGCTTCCTCAAAATGTATAAAACAGTAATTCAATGGCACGTAACTAATATCGAAGCTAACATAACAAAATATCTTAAAAACGTAATGTCTTGGAAATAGAAAAGAGAAATTGTCGCATATCGAAAGATAACGAATGAATTACGATAATAATGATCTCACACGGAAAGAATAATTTTATTATAATAAAAATTTAGCTAGATACAGATAAAAAAAATAATTTTATGTTGGACTATCAAAATATTTATGTGAAATGTTCAAACATGATGATACTGACGCAAAAAATGTTGACATTCTAGTAACCAGCTTAAACATCTAATACATATAAATTTTTTAGTGGTTCAACATAATTATTTTCACATTATTTCAGCAAAATAGTCCTTTCCGTGCAAGGAACTGTGTATAACACTGTGATACGGCGATACACAAAATTCTCATGACAACTCGCTTCGGTTTGTTGACAAGAACAGTTTACTAAACAGAGTCTCCAGATTGAACCCCGGTAACAGGCCTACTTTTCTCTACACTCAGAAAAAAATGTAGCATTAGATAGTACAATTGAGAAATTATCTTCTACAAATAATAGTACAAATAGGGATAGGGATAAATTGTAATAAATAAGTCTAAAAAATTGTTCTAAGAAACCTGTCTTAAATCATTTGACAAACTGTTTAAGGCTGTAAAATATTGTAGTATTTATTTGCGAATTTGTTTCACAGAGTCACAGTTTTTGTGTTTGCATGTGACAAAATAAATTTGCTACAAAATTGTAGCTAATCTTTGTATTGTCTATTTTCCATTATATTACAATTTAAAGTTCTTTATCTGACAAAATAAAGTCTACAATATTATATTGATTTTTTCCGAGAGATTTTTCTCAGTGTACCCGCAAATAAACGGGCGTCTCCCGTTTGAAATTCGCATGGGGGTCGCGCGCAAGTGTCGCGATACTTAAATGTTAATTCGCCTTACGGTGTAATTATGCCAGAGGAAAGCCGGCCGCCATCGGTAGCGCAGTGACATAACGAACGTACTGCATATTACGTGCATGTCGCTCGCGTTGTCTCTCTCTCCCGTTGCATCACCGCGTTTATCGACAAGTCTCGCAAGAGCATCCGCGACGTCGGACACAGACAGAGTCGTTGTCGTCGTTGTCGTCGTCGTAACGCGAATAATTGATGACAAGAATAATTCGCTCAGGCCCTTTAATATTTGAATCCCTCAGATGGAAAATTCTCGGAACCGCGCAACAGCGGCCCACTTCTCTCCTTCGTTTCTTTCTTTTTTTTTTTCTTTTCTTTTCTTTCTCCCTTTTTTTTCTTACGAACATTGCATAATAGTTCGCTCCGTCAAACGCGAGTGACTCTGAATTTCCGAAGGCGTTGCAAATTCTTTTTCCGCGCTCGGCGACGCGATCGCGAAACTCACTGCCTTACTAAGCATCGCTGCCAGATATTTTTATCGCACGATATACACTGCACAATAATGTAAAGCATCCCGCGGTGATTATAAGTGTGCGCGCGTGTCGGTGAATGTGTTACGTGATGGTGACACAGTGATTCTCAGATCGCGATTGCAGATCTTCGCGGCGCGCCGGATGGTTTCCAGTTCGCTTGAACGTGTGTAAACGATCTCTGTACAGTTTGCGATCGGACAATATTAGATTTCTCTGACTCAATTATAAATTGAAGTTATGAATAACTTTATTCGCAGTGATAAATCAAAATGAATTTCTCCCATCTCTCGCTCGACCTGTTTTTCTCCCAATGATCAATTTTAATAATTTATAAGTATCACTAGCAAATATCGTACTCCAACCTTAAGACCGTAGTATTTAAAAATGTCGTAGGATTCGACAAAATGTGTATCGATATTGCGTTTTGTGCATACAAAAAATTTTCATTCGGAACGATTAATAAGTGCAAAATCGACTGTGTCTAATTTCAATGTACAAATCATAAATCATGACGCGCGCGTGTATTGTATGATAAATAAAAATTAATCGTTTTACTAACTACTTAATTATAGCACACATCGTTGCGACGATTATTTCGCTAATAAATAAATCTTTATTCATTCAGCGAGATAAAAAGAGTTTCAGTAACGTTACTTATTTTCAAGTATACAGAAGGTTGCATTGATACTAAATAAAATTGATCATAGAACATTGAATAACTAACGATAAAATTTGTCCCTATCCCCTTCCATATCTGAATTTTATTTTGATTAATATTGATTCATTATTGTCAAGGATTATTCTAACATCTTTCATTTTTTTTTACACACTAACAGTAAGCTGAAATTATTCAATTTAAAATGTAAATAAGTTAATTGTAAATTTTAAACTGAAATGTGTGTGAATAATTTAATACAGTAATATAAAAAATTTCCATCCAAAAAATTTTGTTTCAAGGCGTTCTCATTTCAGACTTTATGACGGTCTTTCTCTTTCTCAGAAATCTACCTCAACTAACTTTATTTTTACCAAGCCCTTCTTCATTTTGCAGCCACACTTCTCTTAGCAAATTGTGATAAAAATGCAATTCGGAGCCGATCGATTCGAACAAAATCCCAATGTCACGAATGTAGTACGGTCGAATGCGATTATTGTCGAGTACACATGCACATATGTCCGATGCGGGTTCTATAAATAGAAAGACGCTTGGTGCTATATGCATATGCGAATTGCTAAATTTAGATGTTTTCAGGGATTTTTGCAGGACGTGCACACACGCGCAAATACCCAAACAATTAGCACTTAATTTTTACGAGTTAGCATGATTAATTCTTGAAGAAGCATATCCGTAATAATCGTGAATATGCTCTAAATTGTTTCAAGAGCTTCTCTCGCGTAATTATACTAATCCGTTTTATTAATTAAATGCATTCCCATAAAAAATGGTTTAGCTTTCACTTTTTGAAGAGAAAAGAAAGTGAAATTGTCTCATATATTAATGACAGAATTCTTGTTTTCCTTCAGATTCAACATCGAGATTTTTATGAACATTCTTCGATCTATGGAAGAATATCCAGAACAATTCTAGACATTGTGCTAAATAATAAATTCTAAATGGAAAAATGCCATCAATGTTCGTGCTATAACCGTCGCGATTTCGTCGCGACCTTAGAATCGTTTTCCTCGTTATCGATGCCAAGAACCGAAATGTGCCACGTGGCCTACTTAATTTGGCGCCCACACGTCAATTTTTTTCTCAACCAGTGGTACCATTAATTATTCCGCGAGCTTTCCATTGAATTCCTATTTTAATCGAATTCATGGCTTCGAGTATTAATCCTTTAGCAATCGCACTGTTAAAAGTAAAAAAATTTATAATATTGATTTAAATGCTGAACATTAAAAAATATAACTTTTTTGTTCGACATATTGTATATTATAGCAAATTTGTCTCAATAATTATGACTTTTAATAATGAAAAAAAAAGTATTTAAAAAATGAGTTCATGTTTTACTCTCTATACAGAAGTTTAATAGAAATATTATTTATCTTGTGTATATTTTCTTCGCAGAACAAAATATTTGTTTACAAAGAGTTCAGCAACGTGATAAATAAAATGAAAGATAATGTGCAAAACAATATGTATTTATATATAGATACATATATGAAAGTCATCTGACGCTAACAATAAGCTTTGATAAACAATCTTCAATTCAAATAATTACTTTTTAAACACATTAATCGCATTGAACGATTATTTATTCATCTCTTTTCATATTATATTTTACTTATACGTGTGCGATTTGTACTATGTATTTCCCTTTATTCACACGAATTTTATTATTTCATCACGCATGTCAATCGGCAACACGATGCGCGTTCAAGAATAGTTCTATAAATATAATAAATAAATAAATAAATACGATAAATAAATAATAAGACTTAACCCTGTGTGGTCCAATCAGGGATTTGAAGATTCAGGCGAATTTTCTATTTTGAATTATATTGCCTCAAATTTGGACACATACAAAAAAAGTGAAAAACGTTTCGAGTCAAACAATTATGAAATCATATTCTGAAATATTAGAAGAGCGTAGAGAATTTTTCCAGATTTTTTAGAGTCCGAAAACTCTTTCAAAAACACTATCAGACACCAATGACTCGGTGAGACAGGAAAGCAGCGAAAAAAAAAAACGTAAAAAAGGTTAATCAGGACCACGAAAGGTTAATTAAGAAGCACTAATTATTTATGGTCGGAGGAATACGAGGTTATTGTAGAGATTCAATTTTGGAAAAAGGCTTTCTGTTCCCTAGCAGCTTCTCGAACCCGAAGCTGATCGAGGTGAAAGTAATAAGCATGCTCCTGAGCACATTACTCTCACGGTACACGCGAAATCTTAAACGAGTTACGTGTCAAACTAAAAACCAATTTCACTCGCTTCGAGAGATACAAGGAAGAATACGCTTGGTATCATCGATTCATATACGGATCAGAGACAATACACGTAGTGTAAAAAATTCGCCTTTCTCCACACAGATATTTCATCATTATAATTGAACGACATTATTTATTATTCGTGTGATAATACGGCTGAACGAGGTAATTTTTATCGCTTGCCTCTCAATTAATTTCACTCGAAATCAATGCAAAATAATGCGCAGTGATTAAATTATAAAAAGATTTATAAAAAAAAGCATCGTCTCAATATTCATTCGTCCGAATTCGTTTCATTCGTTTAATGTATTCCTCTTTGAAATATATATTCCACTTAACATATCTCAACTTGCTTGTACAAGTATTAAAAAATTGCAAAAATGTTACGATGGTTTGCAGAAGAGCGGCCACACGTTAATTAACATAACCAGTTCCGCAACAAAAGCCGAGGGTTTGTACAATGCAATTATCGGGTAACGGTAATTAAGTTTGTCAGAAAAATCATCTGGTACGTTAATTCCTCGGGTAAAATAACAATCCGTGGCACGGCGCAATCCGCATGCTATCTTTACTAAGGATGGGTGTGCGTGACCGTCACGTGCCACTGTCATGCAAAATGTCTGCATTAAGAAGCAGGTACGCAGGTCTAATATTCGTACCCAGGAAGAAATGAATGCGACACGACTGTCTCGCTTGCATATCGCGTACACATACTTCGCGCACGATCGCTAATTTAGTCGATGCTAACGCGTACCATCGGCGATGATACCAAGGTTTGAGACAGCCGTTGATGTAAAAACTGCTCGCGATAATCGTGGATCGTGTCTCCTCGCGAGTAAAAGGTGCATAATAAAATGCGCAAATAAATGTATGCAGATGAAAGTGCAGCGAGCAAGTGTATCGAAACTCTTAATGTGTATATGTGGAAAAGTTGCGCGCAATTTAGCGTTCTCTCCCAAGGAAATAAAAAATCAGATGAAAATGCAGATAAGTAAGATTGATTAATATAATATAATGAAAACTGACAAGAGAAACAGAATACAGTCAGCGTAATTTAACTATGATAGAAAATAGACACAAGTAAATCAAAAAGGAACGGAGCATTGTTAAAACTACAACAATCAATTCTATTATTTATAACAAGTGCAGACACATCTGTTGTCAGTTTCGAGCGGAAAAACATGAAAATCAGAATTCCCAAGAAATTGGCAGTTCTTAAAAATTCGTCGGGTCAGCGTTCCCGACATTCTTTCATACGTCATGCACAAAGCTCGCAGAAATATGCAAGACCTCCAGACGATGTTTTCTTGTGTGAGTCTACCGTACTACTTGTATTTACTTTCTTTAAGATATTTGCTTACTACATTAATTTTAATTAATTACATATGAAGCTCCTCTATTCACAAACTCATAATAATGCAATTTAGAAATGCACAAATATTAGTAAATAATAATAATATTTAAATTAATTTTAACAAATCAACACACGATTTCATTAAATTTAATTAATATATTTTATGTTATACATGTAATTAAAATATGTGACAAATGTTTAAATGTATAACAAATTGGTCATATTAAATTTTTTTGCATCGTAAGAAAGAGGTCTAACTTTTTTATTTCTGTCCGTCACTTGTAACTAAAAATAACATGACAAAACAGCATTATTTACAAGCTCTCTCGAAATTTTTACATTCGAAATTTCTTATTATTGCATTCTCGTTTCAGACAAAAGCCTTTCTGAGCTATACTAGGTCTCAAAAAGGTAACAAAGAAAACAAAGGCAACAAAGAAAGCATGACAAGTTAGAGTACATTCTTGCGGTCGTCCTTTTTGAAATTATCTTTAGAAAATCATTTATTATGAACCTACTTAGGACTTAACTAAAATTCCGAATTCTTAAAGAAACTTAAAAGAGTACTAATAGTTACAGTACGATGGAGCAGTACATTTTCTATTATAAAATTGATGCCGAATATTCTCGTAATCGTTCCGAATTGTAAATTATAATATATATAATAATATATTGTAACATATATAATAACATATATAATTATATTGTATATATATTTATTATTTATTTATATATATATTATATATTTTTATAATTATATGT